>VYZQ01017060.1:7689-33378 GCA_013400655.1 Mystacornis crossleyi
GTCTGGTTTCTGTTGGTTGTTACTGCCTTAGTTATGGTTGTTTTGCTTTGCCTTGTTGTACATATATATATATACACACATATATATAAATAAAGACCTGTTATTCCTATTTCTCATATCCTTGTCTGAAAGCCCCTCAATTTCAAAATTATAATAGTTCGGGAGGAAGGGGGTTACATTTTTCCATCCGGGGTGGGAGGGGGACTCCTGCCTTCCTTAGTAGACACCTGTCCAAACCAGGACACTGAGGAACAGAGAGTTAGAAAACAGTAAATCCCACTCTTACTCGCTTTGTAATGGTGTAGTATAGGATGTAATTCATGGTCAAGGAAAATCACAGCATGATGACTGAAAAAAAGCCACTGACTTTATCCAGGTCATTAAAATGTTACAATAATGAAAACAGAACAAGAGGTGGGCAAAACCACTTTAAGAACACTACCAAGATGAATTAAACAGAAGAGGAAAACATACCAATTTAAAACTGAAAGACAGCATAAAAGATTGCGATACCTGTATTCAAAGTAACAGTCACTTTCTAGAAATGCTGGAAGCCGTTCTTTCTTAATCCATTGAATTGCTTGTTCTTGATCGAGTTGCTGTTAAAAAAGAAATGCCAAAGATTTGCAGTATTCGTGACTTTCTTGTCTTATTTGCCACATAACTGATTTTCTACATCCCCCTTCTACAGAAACATTGTCTCAGGAAAACAAATATAGAATGAACATCACCTTTATGCCGGAATAATTACTTTCCTATTAAAAGCTAAAAAGGTCTAAATCTGATTTCACCTATTAGAGTACAACTTCTGCAACAAATCATGAGTGTTTTTTCTTCAGAAATAATGTGTGTATGAATCACTCTTTTACTGTATAATTCCAAATACAAATTAGATGCACAAAAATTTTCTGCAATAGAAAACTGCTAGTTTTTCTGACTTTAACACATTTTATAAATACCAGCTATTGTATTTTTTCTCAAGAATTTGAAGGGTAAGGAACCCTTAAATTAAGTTATACTTTCAGAATGAGGAAGCTGTGGGTATTAAAATCAAAATCAAACAAACAGGAATCCAATTAGTTATTACCTCTCATGCTTTTATGTTGGATCATTGCATAACTGCATTGCACACAGTAATTCTCATAGTGAAAACCTGCCTGTGTTATGACCTGGGGCCACAAGAAATTTCTGCTCAGGCAGTCTAAGCTTCAGTGCCTCATTGAAGCAGAAAGAGAAGTGCCTCCAAAGAGTGATTTGGGGGGTGAAAGGGAAATGTTGAGCAGCAAGCTACACAGAGACAGCTAACAAAGAATCTATGCTTAGATTCTTACACAGGGACTAAGATCTCTGACCATGGGCCACAATGATCCATAGTTGTTTCCCGTAGAAATTACATTCAGCATTTTCTAGTATTTTTTTTACTAGTGTACTTTTTCCACTCTTAGGGGATGATCTATTTTATTTGTTTGAGGTCATTTTTCCTTTTAGTGAAGGTGAGACTAATTATTTTGAAGAATGCAGTAACTACCCTTGTCCAAAAACGCAGGTGAAGTTTGGGCAAGGATGTAACTACTTGTTATATCAAGTAATCAGTTTATGTAGATCACAACTTGGATTTTCTTTCCATGAGCTAATAATCCATTCGGGGCAAGGGTTATTTCTGCCTCATACGTATCTGTAGGGGATTAAAAAAATCTGAATTACTCAGAAAGTGGGTGGTTTCATTTAGAGAGAAGAAAATATTTCAAAATATGGAAAGCTTATGTTGGCAGTGGCTCATACAATGTAATTTGTGGAGATGGAAACTAATTACTCCCAACCACACAGTGTATGCTTCTTTTTGGCAATTGACAAGTTTTTTTGAAATACAGAAGATAGTCTCTTTATTTTGGCATTTAATATTTATGCATTTACTGACTTACAGCCCAGTTTTTTATCTGAATGATTCATCACATGCTCACGTCTGTACATGGCTGGTACACAAAATTGTATGTCATATCAGAAGGAAAGAATCTCTATTCTCTCCCCATCCCCAGAGAAAGATGCTACATTTAATCTGATGGGTTTGTTACCCTGGTTAGCTTCCTTACCCAATCAGCCTTAGGCCTTGCTAGGACCCAATCCAGCAAAGCTTTTAGCACTTGTTTAAGTTTAAGCATGTGTTTAACTTTCCTTGATTAAAGTGAAAAACATACTTAAGTACTTTCCTGAACTGGGGTTTCTCTGAAGTAAGGTATGTGTGATGCCAGCCAGTTTCTTTCCATAATTGTGATCAATTCTACACAAATCTACAGATTTTTTTTTCTCAACATATTTTACACCATTGATATTGACTATCAATGAGAAGATACTTATTTCCATATCAATTATTTGCAAATCTGAAAACACACATGGAAAGAACTTTTTCTTATCTGTAAATTCGTAATAATCTGAGAAGGAAATAAAATACAGAGAAAAATACCACTGCGTGTATTTCTTAGTCAAGATGTGTTTAAATTCAGGGCATAGCCTGAAAGGCCTACTAGGATTTTCCAGTCATAACTCCTTTTCATAAGTAACCTGCCAGTGATGACCACTCAAGGTGACTTTTGGTAAGCAATATAACATTCAAAACAACTGCCAATCTCTTCAGTCAGTGTGAAGGCAGCCAAAGCAAAGCAGACAGCATGATCTGATGACTGAAAGATCAAATCTTATTTGATTTGAACAGAACTACTTGATAAGAGTTGATCTGGGGTGACTTCTCCTGATTCAGTCATTGTAGTACAATGAATGGAGCTGACTTCTTTCACCTTGAGTAGCTGCAGTAACATTTGGGGCAAGCTGTTTCACAGACCATTTTGTTCCAGCTCAGGCTTGAGATGCCAAGCTGAAGTGGATGAGGCATCTATGTTACCCGTCCAGTAAAGGAGGAATCAAAAATAAGAAGAAAAATCACCCTTTAGCCCTGAAAGGAGAAGAAAGGCTACTGAGGCATATTGCTCCTCAAAAGGCTGTAATGCTTCCCATTTATGGAAAATATCCCAGGGAAAGAAATGGAATCTTAAACACTACTGACGCCCTGTTTCTCCAGACCACATGAAAGAAGAAAGTAATAGTGAAATGGCTTTTAATTTCTCATGAAAGGCCATCCACAGTGGTAAGGATGGGAGGTTAGCCCAGAGAGCAATGTTAGCCACACTTGCACAAACACACAGCATTTCCTCAGTTTAATACTGAGAGGAAATCAGAAATTGAGAATAGCCTCTTCTGCTTTTGTGCTCTCAAGCAAAGTATTTGTGAAAATTATTAACTTGGTAGGGATGTCTGTGGGCCTTGTCCTTTTGTACCTTTTGTCTGGTTTAAATGCAGATAATTGCAATATCACATTAGTATAATTTTGTTTAACATCATTGCCTTTTGACCTCTCTCAACACTGTTTTCTTTTCTGAAAATCATTAATCTTATACTGGGAAAAGCAGCAGTCTGTTACAACTCCCTGCTTTTCTCTCAGCTTTCCAGCTATGACATAATTTTGAGCAGCCACTACAAAAAATGTAGCAAGAGCTTAGACTGGCCTTGAATAAAATGAAGTCATGTCAGTCACATCCATGCAAAATAAGCAAGAAAGGAATAAAGCAAGCATCCCAGTGAAATACTTTCTGTCCTCAAAACCTGTTGTTTAAAGGTAAAGTCCCACATCCAGTTATACCAATTTGTATTTTCTCAGGTGCATAAGATGCTTAACTCCTGATTTTAACCTGCCTAATTTGTGCTGAAGATGGCCCTGGAAGTAGGCAGGTAAGAATACCAAAACTGATACTGTCTAAGCAAGCCTGAAACCAGATTTCTTTTTTCTAAATTCCAACCCATCTTTCCATTAATTTAGCTTTCTTCTTGCCAAAGATTATTTTTTCTGGCTATTTCAATTGATGCTAACCATGTAAATCCTTTAGGAATTAATGGAAGAGAGACTTATGTGTTGCCAGACCACAGATGAGCTCATAGCCACACAAGGAAATTAATTAATAAGGAAAGACTGAGCTGCATTAGTTTCAGTCAATTTGCACATTCCAGGGATCACTAGTAAAGTAACTGTTGTCATAATATTTTTTCTTTTAATACTAAAAAGTATTCAGACCACACAGTTGAACCCTGCCCTACAGAATCTTCAAAATTCTGTGCTACAGGATGTGCATCTGTAATTCCATTCAGTTGTCTGCTAGACACATGTGCATTACAGGGCATAATTTGGCCCATCATTATGTTTTCCTAACATAAATTAACATTTTTCCCAAGCTACCAAGCCAAACACAACAATAACTATTGCCAGTATTTCTACAGTAATATCTAAATATAAACTCTGGGGCTATAAGATGCTTACCATAGTGTTGTAATTTGGATCAATACTGAAGGCTGGAGAAGCACTGTGCATTTTGGAGAGCTGCCCATCATTCTCTGCTTTCCTTAGAACATCATAAACGGGGCTTGGAGGTTTCTGATCATGTAGAATTTTTTTCGGTTGGCCTTCCAGGCGTCTTGGGGCATAATTAACTACTTCAAAAGCCCCAACGTTAGAGTTAAACTTCATTGGCTGGGCAAAAGTCTACAAAAGAAGTTTGGAAAGTTTATGGTATTGTAATAAGGCAAATTTCATATAATAAATTACTTTTTTTATCATATAGAGACATCCTACAGAATACAAAACTGTATTATGAGGTTTCTTTTTCTTGGGGCCTGAAATAGTAGTTTTTCTGCATTCTTGTTTTTGCTGTATAGCTTTCCAAAGCATTCTTACTTTTTAAATCTCAGCAATGCTTAATTGTTAAGAAGTGAATTCATTCTAGATCACAGACCATTATTTTTCACATGTAAATAATAGATCCAGTACATTGATATCTAGAATATATAATTAACTGTGACTTTAGTAACTGACCTACAGAAAAGTACTCACCTACAGGATCAGATCTCCAGTATTATTCTCCCATCCATTATTATCAACAATTCAGGCTCGAAAATATTAGCAATGAAACTAACCTTTTAAATGTGAGATGCATTTGAGGAGGATGAATCTGAAGATTTTCATATGTAGGAAAGGTTTTGCACCATAGTGTTACTTGTAGGTCAAACAAGTACCAAAACCTATGTTCTGTAGTAAATTTTATTATACATCACTAGTTCAGGCAGAACTGTCTAATAGATGAGATAGATTAAAATTCAGTCTTGGCCATGCAATTGTGACTTTTGTCATCTCACAAAAGCCCACTGCATGTGTACACACTAAACAGAGCTATCTTTCGTCTTTTAAGCTCTGATATGAGGTATTTCCCTAAAAGATTTTCAAACCTTCTTACTTGAAATGAAGAGGAAAAATATGGATGGATTTTACAGAAGTCAGAGAAGATATGCATGACAGTTATTACTAGGAGATTATATAGAACTTATGCCCATTATATACTCTATATTATATAGAATATATAAGCAACTCTGCAGTCAGCTGGACAACAAGGTATGTTGTATTTAAGCACTCAGGAAACTATGGCCACACCTAGACCCAGTGCCAAAATTCATTTTGGCTTCATTCCAGACAGGATCCCACCTGGTGTTTGTACAGTTGTCATTCCCCCGCATTTAATGAGAATATTTTATTTTTTCAAGTACTGTATTTTTAATTTCCTTGAACTTTTCCATATATCACATATATGCACACAGACATAATTCATATACATTCTGAATATGCTAAATACATGCTACATATAACATAGAAATATATTACAGAACAATTTGATACTTCTTCACACCTGTATAAGCCCAAAGTCATGATGTTAGTGTCACCTATTTTGTTGCTTCTGTTTGAAGCCCCCTCGTTGATAAATGTCTTGTATAGCAATGCCCAGAATTGAACCATGTGGCTGCAACATGTGGTTTCAACATTCCCTAGTTATCCCATAATGTCTCACTGTGGAGGCTCAGCCTGGCAAAGAACACAGCATGTGAGAGCTTTAAGTGTATGATTAGTGCCGATGACATCACACCGTCACTGCTCAGGGCCATGCACTGAATTGCATGAGTCTGTTCAGTTACCTAACTTCAGCTGAAATCATGGATTGGTTTTTGTTCTCTGACACCTTGTGCCTCTTTTGGCATTCATTTTCTCCAGGGCACTCTGCAGGTTGTAGTGCTTTTTTTTCCAGATGTACTGAACAGCATCTAAAAAACCTTTTATGTGTAGATTTCCCTACATTCAGACCTCCTCCCGGTTTGCTACGTGTACATTTCATTTACTTTCAAACCTAATTTGGGCTGCTACCAGCTTTTAAGTGATTAACTGTGCAACCTTAATGGCCTTTAAATGTATTCTTCCTTGTATATTCCTTCATGTTTTAAAAAAAGAAACTTAAGAAAGTACACTACGAATCAAAGCGCTTCAGTCTCTTAGGATTTGAAAGGCTCTCGCTTGTGGGAAAAAAAGCAAACAAAATGTAAATTTCGTAATAATAAAGAGCTATGTGACTAGACATGATGAGATCCTTTTAGTTCCATGTTTTTCAAATTGAAAACTAAGCAAGTACAATATTAGTTTATCACATATATCTACTTTTATTTAATCACTTGTAACTTACTCTAGATCTAGGGGTTTTTCAATACATATTCTATTTAGCTGAACAGATTTTCAATTTAGCTGAACAGAAAACTATGGCAACTTTAATGTAGTGAAACAGACGCTACTGACAATTTTAAAAATGTGAAGTGTATTGCTGTTTGAGGAGTCTGACTACCACCCATTTATATGACAAATATACTAATGGAGCAAAAGAATATGCACTGATGGGATAGGAAGATTTAGACTTCATACACTACATAATTGACTGAAAAAGAGGACTCTAGTCCAGACTTTTGGAGTTTGGATGTAGTCACACATCTCCAGGGACATCAAAAGGTATGCATGCTTCTGCTATCAGTCAGAGAGTAGCCAGTAGACTTGACACTAGTAAGGATGCATCTGGAATACTGCATCCAGTTTTGGGTCCTCTGTACGAGAAGGATATTCACATATTTGACCAAGTCCATCAGAAGACTACCACGATGGTCAGAAGCTGGAGCACTCGCCCTTAAGAGACAAGCTCTGGGAGGACTAGTAGCAGCCTTAGAGTATTTACAAGGAAATTGCTGAACAGATAAAGGCTTTTTAAGGAGATGTACGGTGGGAGGACAAGAAACCACTTATGATACACTGAAACAACAGAAGTCTCAACTGGATTATAAGAAAAAAACATAATTGTGGGATGATTAGCATTGGGACAGGCTGTCCAGAGAGGAATCAGCTGTTGGAGGTTTTCAAGACCAACTGCAGAAAGCGCCAAGCAACCTGATGTCAGTACTAAAGCACTGACCCTGCTATGAGCAGGAAGCCACACTACAGACCTCCTCAAAATCCCTTCCAGACAGTAATCTATGATTCTGTACAAATCCCAAATTCCCAACAGAGCATCTCTCTATCTCTCAAGCTATCATATAAAAGCATTTTAGAATAGTTCAAACCTTTATGGAGAAGTTTGCTTACTTAAAAAACTAGAATGATAAATCAGAATGTTTTTATAAGCATAATAAAAGAAGAGATAATTCCTAATCTTCTTAAGTCATCATCACCACAAAAATAAAAATGATAATGTTATGAGAAAAATCAAATGGCAACACACAAAAAAAAACACCCCCGGAACCTGATTTCTAGTAGGAAACATTTTCCCAGTTACCATACAGGAGTGAGGATCAGTCAAACCATTTTCCTTTCAGTATGTGAAGAACTTTGGGGCAAAACACACAATCTAACCATTCTCACACATTACAAGCCACAAAAAAAGATGCACCAAGAAACTGTTCAGTACCCTGTAGCAAACTTAAAACCTTGGCAGTGGAAGTCAAGTCCTGTAAAATCCTATAACATTTCATAGGAAAATAATGAGAGAGGTTTATGGCATCACCAGTATTCCATCACTGCAATAATGAGGAATCTCTTTGGTGAAGATGCCTATGTTAAGGAGTGGATGATAGTCTATACTATAAAGGAAAGGGAAAAAATTATCCATGCCAATCTAATATACTAAGAAATGTCTTTCTTAACCCACATTTGGCAAGTGCTTTGGCTTTTTACAGACAAGTAAAATACACTAACCACAGAGTATCATTCCCTTTAGTTTGAGCCAATTTTTGATGCTTTGAAGATAGAAAGGGAAATCTCTGGAGAAAATATACCTCAAGATGTTAAGAAAAAATAAATCAGGTTTGGCAAGAGCCTTGAAGCTTGGGGTTCATACATTATCAATGCACAATAAGTAAGATCAAAGACTTGACAATACCAACAAATAAGAAGTCTAAAGACTTTGCAAACTGTTTCTCTCACAGGCAATTCTCCCCCCAAAGCCAGTATAGCCAATGTAACTCAGTGTAGTAATCTCAGCTTCAGAAAATAAATCTCTGAGCAAATAACAAAAAGCTGTTTTCAGGCTGTGGTACGGCAATACTATTAAATAAATTAAAAAATGCATATACTTTTTTGACAGCAAAGAAATTTCTTAGCTGTCAAATGCACACTGAATATGGTTTTCAGCTGAAAAATAAACAGAATACATAACTCTGAAACCTGAAGTTATACACTTAACTGAAGGGAAGAGAAATTTCTCTCAGTCCTCCCATAACAGAAACCAAAACAGCATCCATCACCATGTTGCCAGGATATCAGACACATAAATCTCACTGTTCTCTCTCTTAACAGTTTTCAGATACACTCAGCTTCAGATACAATTAACAAACGTGTAAATATGCTCACATCCCAGACCCAAATAACATAGTTTGATCCCAAGAGAAACAGAATGACCACAGCTTGGCTGCTTCTTAGGTTAAGGGTGGGAGTGAACAGAGATCTCATCCAGGAGCATTGCCAAAACTTCCTTAAGAAGGGTATATGTATATCATAAATAAATGTCAGTGAGAGTCCACACCAGAGGAAGAATTTGAGCAGCTCTATGAAGTGTCTGGAAAAATTCACACGACACATGGTCAATGCAAAATCTCCCATTGACTTTAATGAGTCCAGGATTTCCCTTCTGTTGATGAGTAAGACAGAAGTCATAATCACATATCACGGTCTAATTAAGAGAGAAGAACATTCAGAGTAAACACACTATCAATAAGGAATGTAGTCAGGAATTCTTTGTTTGCTTCCTTCAATGTCAAAGACATGATGCAAATTTTAGTCCTGGGTAAGTCTCAACATAACACGCATGTAGGGCATTACTTCTGTCAAAGCCTTTTAAAGGGAGGTTACATTGGCAACTGCAGCCTCCCTCCTCACACCTGGAAAAGACAAGAGGAAACTAATCAGCATGCACTGATGCCTTGAATAGAGGATTTGATATGTGGAATTATTCAAAGTCATCTTCAAAGCAGGGAAGGGCCTGAACTGTGCAGCAGAGTGGATTGCTTTTTTGCTTTCTGCCCTTTCTGTAATCCACTACTCAGATCAAGCAAGATTTTATTCTTGACAGCACTAGGTTTGCAGGACCATTCTGTCTTCAGAAAGACCAATTAGCCCAAGCTTTGTTACTTGGGCTTTAATTGTTTTCAGAATCATCACCTGCATCAAATGCTGGACCCCAGACTACTTGGAGGAGAGCTTTTACAGTGAGAACAATGTTCAAAAGAAATATTCTTCAAATCTAAAGCTGATAAAATTATGGTCACTTAGTAGATTTCTGCTGAAAGGGAAACCAACAACCAGGGACTCACCACCAAAGTGTCATCTCCTGAATGTGTTTCAATTGAGGCACAAGGTAACACTTTTGTCTCTAGTGCAGCTCCTTGAGGTTGCAAGAGGAGGAGTGTGCCTTCATCAGGATCACTGGTAACTGGAAAACGACAGGTAAGACCCAGCACAGACTTGGGATGGAATGAGTAGCAAGCAGCTTGTAGAGTGCAGGAGAAACAAGCTGACATTACTGTGCTTGCCTTCAACACTGAGCTGGATGGCAATTTCTGACTTCTGAATCTTCATTCCTGACTAAACATATCCTTTAATACATGGATCAGAGATTCAAATTCTAGCCTGAACTCCTAGAAATGGAAATGTATCCAGGCCAATGTTTCTCTTAAATCTTTCATTTTACATCAGTTACTAAGGAAGGTGTAACTCATTTGTGTGTCATGTAATTGGTTTCTGCTACTGTGAAATCACTCTACTACTGGCAACAAGTGCCCTCCTGAGGTTTTTTGTATTATGTATTTCAGAAATACTTTCTGTAAATTACACTGTATTACAGTATATAGCTCTTTGGAGTACCTAGATATTTATGTCAGATTACATTGAATGTCATTGTAACAAGACGATCACTTAAGGGATACACTGTAAATCAAAGCAAAAAAAAACCCCACATGAAAAACCTGTTGCTGCTATAGCAAGTCTCCAGTGATACAATTTTCCATCTGCTAATGGTGCATTATAAATCAATGCAGAGGCAGTCCCTTAAAATAAGCATATGCTCCCCCTGATTTCTTATATCAAGTCTCACAATATTTTCAGTTTAACTTGTTGCCTAACTACTAGCACACCTGGGTAATACTGTTCCCAGGCAACAGTGTATAAGCACAACAAGAATAAAGCAATGGAAATTTCGATGTGCTGTTTTAGTAGAAGCCTTCTGAGAAGGAGAGGGAAATCGGGAATGTAAAGTATTCAAACCGCAGAACTCAAGGCATTAATAGAACTTAATCCTGAAGAGGATAAATCCTTAGGAAAAGATCAAAGAGAAAACAAAACCAATTATGAGAACATTACAGTTAAAAATAGCTAATAGAGCATCTGTTTTCATGAAGATATGTAAACATGTAGAAGAGAGACCATGAGGCATCTCAGAAACCTATCAAGATTACCACCATATAACAGTGTTTACTCAGGAGTGACTGTGAACTCTCTTCTGTGGGCTTCCAGAGCCATCAGGAGCGCCTGGACAATTGCTGCAGTTCAGAGGTGCTGAGCCACACCAGGACTGTGGGCTGAGGAGACCTCTGAGGCCAAGGAGAATTCTGGCATCTAACAGATGTCCTGAAATTTGTGTCTGTCCAAGGAGATCAAGAGACCAAAAAGACAGAACTTCTTACCCACTCCGTCCTCTGCAGTTTGGGGAAAACTTGAAGCATAGTTTCCAAATAAGCAGCAAGGCATGGAGGATGGTATTCCTGTGCTAAGAACAATCTGGCACATGGAAGAAGGCCTGGGTTTAAAACCTAAGTAGTTAGGCTTGGATTTAGGCAGATATCCTAAGGCAGCTGCGAGGGGAGGGTAGGGGGAGAGGCTGGGGGAGTGGAGGTGCTGGAGAAAGAAAAAAAACAGCCCTCTCACCACACATTTTGTTCTATCTGTGTCTCTCTAGCTTTGCATACTCTTCGGACTCTTGCAGTGTAGTGAAAGCATGTAAAAACTGAGCTCCTGAAAGAAGTCAGTATCGATGCTGTGCACAAAACTCACACTCTGACATAGAGTTAATACCTCCAGATTCTATTTTAGGATTAAATTTAGTATGAGGAGCCCTTTTACCATCCTTAATAGTGCAATTTCCATGCTGTGTACATTTACCTAAATCTATGATGTGGCTTAGAGAGACAGCTATGTCTGGTTCAGTTTAGTAAGCAAATCATCCAGTTATGAATCACAACTGAACTTATTTCATTAGTGGCTTCAACAAAGTCTGAGGTCCAAGGAGCATCAACAAATATTCTGCCCTCTCCTAATGCTAGCAGTGGTTCTGATGCCTTAGGTTTTAACTTCTGTACTTTTCAAATCCTGTATTGCCTATTGTGTAACTCTGAAGTTTCTTACAGCTTGTTTGCTGCTCTCTTAGACTAGATAGACACAACAAAGCTTCTCTGAACTTGCTATTCAAGGACACTCGGGCTGTCCGAGGCCTAAAGGTGGAAACTAGGACCAGGAGAGAGGTGGAGAAATGGAAGAGAGCTAAAGTTTTAATTGGTGAATTTATGCTGATATGCAAATGGACCAAACCTATAACAGTGTAAAGAACTCGTGACTTGTCGTCCATCTTGGGGTCCATTTTATAGAAGTAGCCTCTGGCTCCCCAGGATGTACCTTTGAAGGCCTTTCAAATAAATACCTACCTTTATTCCCTTACTCTTGTCTAGTCTCTGTTTCTAGGTGGCTGGAGAAGGCAACAGTTCCTACCAAGCAAGCTGTAGAATGGATATATGTTCTTCTAGTGTAGCCTGTTGGAGTGTGGTGCCTTAGGAAGGGAACAGGCTGTGTAGCAACTCTGTGGCGCATCAGGTGGGAGCCACAAGTGACACTGTGGAAAGGCCTGTACCACCTGACAAGGGACTTTGAGTGTAAGGTGTCAGGGCCAAGGCTTCTAAGATGAAGCTGGATGAAGTTGTCACATTGAGAGAGCAGGACTGTACATTAGAGTGCAGGGAGGCAGGCTAGTTGATAGGGAAAAGGAGCAAAATATAGGAGAACTGGTTAAATATAGGGTACTGGGTAAGATGGTTTAACTGTAACAGGATCAGCACACAATACAGGGTAAGGCTGCATCCTCATAGCTGCAACGGGAGAGGAAGACGAGGGAAGTGCCAACTTTGAAACCTTCTGAGCCATGGAAAGAGTTCGTTCTTGAGCTTAAATGTTAATTAATCACTGAATGCATTGCCAGAAAACTGTAAAAGGACAAACATTTGTTATGTCGTCATGTTGTGACACAGTAATAGAAGTGGACACCTTTTAAGTAAGTATTTATGTGTTTCTTTCATTTCCTATTCATATTATTTTAGTGCACTGTGATTTAAATACGTAAGTGATTATTTACATAAGTTTAAATACATAAACCAAGAAGGCCTGGTGTACATTCGGAAGAGCATTGCCAGCAGGTCGAGGGCCGTCAGTACGAGAGACACGGAGCTACTGGAGCAGGTCCAGTGGAGGGCTACAAAGATGACTAAGGGACTGGAGCAACTCTCTTATGAGGAAAGGGTGAGGAAGCTGGGCACTTTCAGGCTCAAGAAAAGACATTAAGAGGGGCCCTCATCAGTGTCTATCAGTATCTGAAGGGAGGATGATACCAGGCTCTGCTCAGTGGTGCTGAGCAATAGAACAAGAGGCAATGGGCAGAAACTGGTGCACAGGAAGTTCCACCTGAACACGAGGAAGAACTTCTTTACTGTGTGGGTGACTGAGCACTGGAACAGGCTGCCCAGAGAGATGGTGGAGTCCCTCTCACTGGAGATATTCAAGAACCATCTGGATATAAATCTGTGCCGTGTGCTCTGGGATGACCCTGTTTGAGCAGGGAGGTCGGACCAGATGATTCACTGTGCTCCCGTCCAACCTGACCCATTCTGTAATTCTGTAAATTAGCAAGATAACATCTGTCCCCAGAAGTCCAGATACTGGGCTATTCTTACTGGTAATAACACTGAGCAGTAAGAGTTGCAACCATTAAAACACAGATATATTGTACAAGTCATTAAAGTAGCAAGTGGCAAAATATAAAATTTTCCAAGATGGATTAAGTTACTCTTAATCTTAGTAAGGCGTTTCTTGTATTTTGCAAGGGATTTCTGTAAGGTACTTACCGGAAGACTCAAAAATTCATTAAAGTAATCCACAAGCATATCATCTGTGGCTAAACATTCTTCCTATAGAGAGACAAAACGACAAATCATGGCTTGTAATAATCTGTGCTAACATGGTTTGGATGCACTATTGCCTCAAACAGTATTTTTTCCATGAGATATGACATGGAAGCTTTTGCAAAATATTCTTTCCCATTTTTGAGAATATAGTCATTGCATCGCTGTTATACTCTAGCCATTGCACACTGCCAAGGTCCTTAGCAATTTAAAACACACACACAAAGGTAAATCCTTTGCCAATAAATTTACAGATAAAGCCTTCATAAACCCAACAGCTTCTAGATGCTGAAAGTCTGCATGTTAACGTTTGAAAAAATGTGCATAAGCTAACAGTCTAGAAACTCCCCACATTGTATCTTTCTCTCTTGCACTTGGGAAGAAGGAGAGTACAGTATTTCACCAGGGTCACCTTCTGCTCTCACAGTGCTGCTTGGGGATGTTTGGGGAATAAAAGGGAGTTCACTAACCTATAATTTGGTTCAGCAAGCAAGCAGTGTATGCCATACTTTGACAGAACTGGGAGGCTTCCTGTTGACCTCAGCCAAAGTGAAGACTGCATTTGCAGGTGTTCTTGTATCCTTTCTGACCCCTGCATTTTAAATCCTGCTAATATGGCTCAAAAACTGTAGACTAGAAGTTGAATTTTTTTGCTTTGGATTTTGACAAATCCAAAAGTATGGCTCCAAGTCTTACTTTTACTGTACTCAGTATCTCCACCATCCCCATTTCAATTCAAAAGAGGGTAAAATGGGAACATTATTCCACTGGTCTTCAGATATGTGTCTTCAGTATAATGCAGACACTTAAATAATTTTTAATAGTTTCATTTTCCTGAATATTCTATAATTTCAGCCTTGCAAGGCAAGGAGAATGCACTTAAATCTAACATATTTGCCAATAGCAGCAAAGGTGTTGCAACACAAATCTTCTTCCTCTTTCTTAAGTTCATAGCATTGAACTGTGCTAGTGAGGAATAGCATTAAAGAGAGGTTATGCACAGAGTACAGGCAGGCAGTATCTTGATCCAAACCCCAGTGGTCTAACCTAAATACAGATAGCTTGTGCTCAGATAAGGAAGGAATCTGAGATAACATGCATGACAAGTCAGGACTAGACCTGATGGTATTTGTCTGGCCTTAGTCTGCCAGCATTTATTCCTTAGCATTTGTGGTTGCTGTTGTGACTGATGCAGGACAGGCAAGGTAGCTCACGCTCACTAGAAAATGCTGCCAGTGCTGAAAGCAAGGCTTTCATGCTTAATTGCATCACAGGCCTGTGGCCCAGTCCAATTGCAGTGCCATGGACCTAGAGATGTTTGGGCACTGATTAAATAGAATTTACCAAAGTGTCTAACCCATTTTGAAATCAACAGAGAATCCTCTCACTAATGTTGATAGGCAATCAGATCCAGAAATATCAATTCTGCAAGTGTTAACACAATTAAGAAAAGAAATTAATTAGAAACTAGCAATATTTAGCCTCATATTTGGTTTGACGCTGACAAGGATGAATCTTGAGACAGGACTGGAGGTTAAGGTGTGCTAAAAATTGGTCCAAAACTTATGCTTATGTTTGTTCTGTTTATGGTAATAAACACAATAAATAAAACAGTATTTAGAGGTTCCCAAAAGCAGTATCAACAAATTCATACTTTAAAATACACAGTGACAAGGCATCCAAAACAAGGAATAGGCAAATATTGCCTGAGCTGCAACATTAAAGGTGTTGTTTTTTATGAGGTAACAGACAAACATATATACCTTTCAAACAAGAAGACAAACATCAGGGAAATCCTACAATGAGCTATGAGCAAAGGGCAGAAAAGGTAAAGTAAGGAGATTGTTAAACCTGTCATGTTGAATCTTCCAGCTGTTCGTTTCCTTCCTTCATCCTAATTCACTTTCATTTCCATCTTTATTCTCCATAGTTTTCTGTTACTTTTTCTTATTATTTTCAAGCTGTGTATTTTGTCTGACAAAATTTTAAGAAATTGCTTAGTAATCCATACTTACAAAAAAGAAATGAGAAAATAGACAATGGTTTCCAAAATGATTTTTTGCTTTTTTTGCTCCATAGCTGCAGGATGAAAATAATGACCAAGCCTTATAAGCTTACTTACTAACATTTCTTCTGTTATACATGGAGGTTCTGAAAAAAAAAAAAAAAAAATATCATATGTTATCCGAGCAATACAGTCAAGCTGGTTCAACTACAATACAGAAACAAAAAGTAGTGAGGCATGGCAACCGTCCTGGGTATTCTGAAGTAAAATAACTTAGTCTGAAGAAAAAAAATAAACTGAGAATATGCAGTAATGTCGACCCATGCATGAAAAGGTTAACTACCACAAGAATTAGTTAATATTATTCAAGTATTATTTAACTATATCATTTCTCATACATATCAGTTAACTTCATGTCAGCTTTCCTCTGCAAAACTGATAACTAGAAGCTTGGTGGTTTAATGAAAGTACAGACTTCTAAGAGACTCTCAAAGCTTTGAACAGCAAATATTACAAACCACGTGATAAAAAGATGCAATTGTGTTCTCGAATAATCAAATCTCATTCATTCTAGGAGAATATCCTGTCTTTAGTGATGCCATTCGAAGGAGGGAGTAAAGTTCTCTCTTCGGAGTGATGAGTTCTGCCGGGCAAGTTTAAACCCGTGGGTTCAAAATGCCCCTCTTTTGTGTCACGGTCTCTGTACCTGAGGCCGCCACCGTGGGGCCCGAGCCCCCGTGCGCCCCGGAGCCAGCCCAGCCCCGCGGGGAGAGGGCGACGTACCGGTGGTGAGCCTCTTGGAGCGCATCCTGCGTCCCGCGGCCGCCAGCTGCGAAGGTGAGAGCCCGGAGAGCAGCGGGAGCAGCGCCGGGGGGCCGGGCCCGGCAGGGGCCTGTGGCCGCCGCGCCGTTGCCATGGCGCTGCAAACAGGGCCCGGCGGCGCGCTCCCTGAGGGAGGACAGTCCCAAAGGAGATGCCTGAGAACCAGAAATCTGAGAGTACTTGTAGCCAGAAATGAAACTAAACGCTCCCAGAATGTTAGTTTCTGCCTCGGCTCCAGCATGTAAGAAAAAGTCACGTTTCTGGTGGGGTCAGCAAAAGTTGTGTGCAAAGAAGGAAATCAGGCTCCTATGTGAGGATTTCGGTGGAATTTAGGTGTTTCATCACTGGGATCTGAAAACCATCCTACCTAGAAAGTACCTTATCCTAGAACTGCATAAATCCCTCAAGATTTTTTGGCATGAAAGCTCACTAAAGGTTCTCTGCCACTGCTTGTTTCCAGACCAGCACTGCTTTTAGTGGCTTGGCAAAAATCCCACTGGGATCAGTTGTACAAGATGACATGTATGCAAGGCACATGAAGGGCTCCTTTGAGAAGCCTAATCCGTCAGCTGGACTCGGGAAGTGCCCTAAATGCACCAAGACCTTGCCATTCCCAAAAAACTATCATTTGTGTCCCCTTTCACAGAGCAGAGTAGTATATCCAGTTGTACTGCTCAACTGTGAAAAGAAGTTTTATTTTAACTCATACATGACTTTGGTGGAATTCATGATTGAGTAAAAACAGAACAAATGCACACGCTCAGGGACCGCAGCTTAAAGGCCAGGAACTGATGAGTGTTAAAAACGAACAAGCAGCAAATCTGTTACCATAGAGGGAGGGAAAATGGCTTCATCTCCTAAAAACACATGATATTTTGCACCCTCAACTCCAGATGTGCATTTCCACTCCTGGGGATGCCTGCCCAAATACAATCACTGATCTAATTGCTAAATGCCAGAATAATACTTCTCCTAATTGTCTTAATGGACTGTTTTTAACTGTCTGATTAGCTTTTTAGGGTGGTTTGGATCTGGGTGGGGGGAATGGGGTGTCCCTTAAGGGGACAATAGTATTTCCAAAGACTTAAGAGGTAAGCTGAATAATTGTTATTCAAGATACGCATTTCAGCAAAAAGTTTCATATATATAAAGAGTATATTCAACAAAAGTAAAGAATAAAATACAAAGATTCAGGCAAGTTAGTTATTGACAATTAAAATATCAGTATTCTGATGAAGTATTAACTATTCTTACATCCTCTGTATGCAGATTCTATTCAATAAGACACGGCAAACAGTAAGCTAACATCAAATTTCCTAGTGCTGTGTATCAGGACATATTCTATTGTCACTATGAAATCTTTCAAAGAGGTGTACTTGATGTGTATGTGAGAGAAATATGCATAACAGCCCATAAAATGCAAAGTTAAACCTTATTCAACAGATAGAAAATTGCACTCCATTGTATTATCAGCCTGGATTGTCTCATAACCTAACTACTTAGTATGATTTTAAATATTTAAGCTAATGTTCATTCCACTCATTTTCCCCCTGCCTCTCTTTCTTTCTGATGTAGGTATAAACATAGTCTACAGTGTACAACTTTCTCCTAAACTTCCGTAATTGCTTGCAATTTTTGAAGAAAATACAACAGAAACATGATGCATGAACCTTGGTTTTTTTGAAGTGGAAGCTACAAGACAGCTCAGAAACAACTGAAGTCTGGAAATGAGTCAATTAAGAAAAATAATATTAAAAAATGTCCTTTTCCTATCCTTCTGTCATCAGGTATATTTTGACATAAAATTCTTAGTTCTTTGTGCTGTTTCAATGTGCTTCAAAGATTACATTTAGGATTAAGCTCATCAAAAAATACACATTGTACTCTCTCATGGAGAATCTATTAGCAGTCATCATCAGTTTTTCATTATCTTAGTTAACAACTCACATTTAGGTCAAATGCTTTGTGTGTGTGCATTTCAGTCCTGATTTTATATTGCCAGTTAAAAATTCACTGGCTAGTGAAGCTGAGACATAAAGTTCATTTTCCTCCTTTTTCACATTTCTCTCTTTCCATGCTCTTATTTTATTTTAATTTTTATTATTATTTAGCTTAGCAGATCTGCAGGCCTACAGGAACTATAGTCAAAGCTGTGATCTATCCCAAAAAGCATCTTACCCTGTAGTAAAGATGAATGGCTAGACAGGATGGGGGAAAAGTTCTAAAAAAGGTGATACCGGTAAAGCGTTAGACAAAAGAAAGCAAAAATACTAAAAGTAGGTTTAAAATTGCTAGAAGTTTTAGAAAATGGTAATCTATCAGAAGGCCCTCACAGACAGAGACTGCACTGGAAGGCAAATGGAAGGAAAACATCAACTGGTCCACTTCATACCTGCTGGCATTTCCCTCCTCTGTATTAATGAAGAACCATTTGGAGAGGTGAACTTTCAGTCGAGTCTTTAATCTGCCCTCCACAAATCTCTGAAATTTATGCTTTCTGCCTTTTATCAGGGTAAGGATTTCTAAGTATTACCCAGGCAAAGCAGATCAAAACTGCTGAGAACTTGGCCCTCAAAGAACCACACGTATAAGCTGTGCCAGTTTGCTGGATGAACAAGCCTCCTTGGGACTTGCTCAGGTAAAGACAAAACGTAAACTGGATTGCTTTATTAAATCCAAATCCACCCTTGTGTTTGTAGGTGCTAACCTGTGCTTGATTCCTGGCAGTGGTCATAGTAAAGTCATGAATATTCATGTAATTTGCAAAAGGTAGCAGATACTAATAACAAAAATGCAGATACACCTCTGGAGAGATACCCAAGGGCAGATATTGATTTTCCATAGAAACACTGCATCTCAGATATGAGGGGGCATTTCTTGCTGTGATACTTTTAATACCTAAATATTTTTACAGAAATCCAACTTTAGTTGGATATAACTACTGTTACTTTTTCGGATGATTACCACAAAGATTTTAGTTTTGCATCTGAAAGCTGCAGTCACATACGCTGAAAACAGGTGCTAGGAAACCTATTCAAATATTGACTGCAGAAGTGCCAAAGTGGGAGTCAGATCACGAGAGAGAAGTACAAATCCATGTGTCAGATAGCTGGCCCTTATATGCCTTAAATTATTGTGTTGGCAAAAACACAGAGGCTGCCTGTGGTGATGGTATGGCCTCTGTGTTGAATCTGATAGTCCCACTTTACAGGCACAGTTTAATGCAATTCTATGGCTGTCAGAAAAAATTAGTGCAAACACCTAAGGAAACTGTTATTGGGAATATGAGCAGTCAAAAGAATTTGAAAAGGAGAGAAATAATATTCCTGAAGATAGTCTAGGTGAAAAGCAAAAAAGCAAATTCTTAAAAATAAAATAGGACGGGTCAGTAGCATCCTGGCCTATATCAGGAATAGTGTGGCCAGCAGGACCAGGGCAGCGATTGTCCCTCTGTACGCAGCACTGGTGAGGCCTCAGGTGCTGTGTCCAGTTCTGGGCCACTCACTACAAGAAGGACATTGAGGTGCTGGAGCCTGTCCAGAGAAGGGCAACAAGGCTGGTGAAAGGTCTGGAGCCCAAGTCCTGTGAGGAGCAGCTGAGGGAGCTGGGGATGTTTAGTATGGAGCAAGGGAGGCTCAGGGGAAACCTTATCACTCTCTACAACTACCTGAAAGGAGATTGTAGTGAGTGGGGGTCAGTCTCTTCTCCCAGGTATCAGGTGATAGGACAAGAGGAAATATTCTCAAGTTGTGCCAGAGGAGTTTTAGATTGGCTGTTAGGGAAGAATTCTTCACCAAAACAATTGTCCAGCACTGGAACAGGCTACACAGGGAAGTGGTTGAGTCACTATCCCTGAAGGTATTTAAGGAACTTTTGACACTTAGGGACATGGTTTAGTGGTGGACTTTGCAGTGCCAGGTTAATGGTTGGACTCAATGATCTTAGTGGGCTTTTTCAGCCTAAACCGTTCTAGGATTCCAGAAACAGTAAAGGAAGAAATGTAACTTAGCTTTGGGTTATCAGCATTAGAAACCTTTAGCTACTGGAGGAGAATCTCAGAGGGAAGTCCAAAGAGCTTTACCTCTACAGAAGTCTATATTCAGATAGTCACTGGAGAATACTTCTGGACTTGTCCATGTTGCCAGTGAACCCAAGGATTCCTATAATAATCTTATTCTATCAGGACAATGTAGAAGTGTCTTATCTAATTTAAAGGTTTAAGTGAAGTTTGATTTCCATTTGCTAAATATAGATCTTGAAAAACATTAGGGGAATACAGAGACATACCTGGAAAATGAACCAGAATTTGGAAGGACCACTTGGCAATTTTTGATACATATTTGTACTCTTACTACCTCCTACGTGCCAAGTAGTGTGTATGCCTCCTGCATACACACCTGCAGTCATCTGATTCCTTCATAAATTTGTATTAGTGTCTTAAGGCATAACTCCTAGAGCTTTAGGAGAATTTCACACTGCCTTTCCTAATTTTGGAAAGGAGCATTAACACTTAATTGAAAAAATAATTTAGCAAGATTATGAAGTAAAATTATTAGAAATAATAATAGAAATACAGGAATTATTTAGAAATTTTTATTATAAATAAAGTAATTCTGCAAAGACAGAATGAAAATCAGGAAAGAATTACTAAAGCCACAACTATCAAACCACATACAAGACAAAAACATTGACATGGTGCATAAGTCTACAGCAAGGCAGAGAGAGTTTTTTCCTAGCAGCCCTACTACAGTTAATGTAGCATATCTTTCAGCTGAAATATAGATACAGATCAGAAGAAACTGTGACAGTTATTTCTCACAGAGATTTCACTATCAGGGGATGTATCCAAAGTTTTGGCACTATGTACAAAAGATTGCATTGTTACCTTCTATTATCTATT
The DNA here is from genome assembly GCA_013400655.1 of Mystacornis crossleyi. NCBI lineage: Eukaryota > Metazoa > Chordata > Aves > Passeriformes > Timaliidae > Mystacornis > Mystacornis crossleyi. Next base: position 29,088 of record VYZQ01017060.1, read on the forward strand.
TTCCATGTAGATAAACTGGAGTCGTGGTTTGTAATACATTTTGGCTGCGCTAATTTAAGCTTTTCAAATTTACTACCATTTCCTACTCCTAGTTGCGCACGTAAATTTCATTACTTTTTTTTTCTGGGGTCACTCACAGCATGGTTTAGGTCAGGTCCATTTCTTGATCATGGCTTAACAGGTGTTCCAGTCCACCAAAGGTCCAATGCAAGAGACATAATGAAGAAGCTTCAGATCAGAATAGCATATAGCAGTAACATCAAACACATCCTTTAGAAGATCATCTCCTGGCAGTAGGTGTCAAATACCAACAAGAAACACTAAACGCATGCATGTACTCTCTTCCTTGCTGTCAAGCAAGTGTCAGCAGCAGTCCCCAAAGCCAGGATTCCCCAGCTGAGTTATCCAAGTGAAATATTACTGATGCGTCAAGTCTGGATAGCAGCAGTGCTGTTTGAGACAAAACATCTCTCACTGACCACCAGTTCCCACATTTTTGTTACACTGCTGTGGTTGCTGTGGAGTTCTATAATTAAATAGATTGGGATACTGATCAAGCAAAGAATCAGGAGGAAAAAAAGAAAAATATTTCATGCTCCTCCACTTCAAGAACACAGCAGTGTCTACTCAACAGGTGCTGAGAATTGTATGAGAATCCATAACTAGTAGGTGCTTCTTAAGGTTTCAATAATGCTTCAGAAAAGCATCCAAAATTACAGCCGGCTTATTTTGTAGGTATTTTCCTAACTACCGATTGCTCTCCTAGACTCCAGGAGTACCTAGTTAAAAAATAAAGAACACTTTAAGTTACCAAATTTTCACCCAGTCTTCATTTAACAGGGGGAAAAAAAAAAAGGGAAGAAGAAAAAAAGCTGTTATTCTGACGCTGTTTAAAATATGTTACATGGGAATACTTAGTCTTTTCCAATTTGAGTTTTAAAAAGTTAATGTTTTCCCTTTCTTGTTTACTAAAGCCTTCAATTAAGCATCAATTAAGTATAAATGAAATGCATACGGTATTTTTCCTGTGATCATTTAAAAACAGTGATAGAGGAGGCACTTCTGCAGTATTCATACTTCGTAAAACCATATTGGATTTTATTATCAAATATATTTTCTGTGGTTGGGGAATAAAGTCCAGGGCTTGCAGCTCCTGAAACTACCAATTCTCAAATGCTTAAACTGCAACACTTCCATGAAAGAGTTATGTTTTGTACTCTAGACTGGCATGGAGATTGCTGGATAATCCAAGTCTGTGGCTGAGAGAGGAACTGAGCCAGGAGGCACTGTTCAGGCTAGTCTGTAATTCTACGATCTTGCCTGGTTGCTGTAGGACCTGGCTGCGGGCCCAGCACAGCTTCACCTTGTAAAGGAGGCCCTGGAGAAGTAATATCATCCGAACTGCTTCCCAGGATGCCCACTCCTCTTGTAGATTTTGGTATGCAGCTCCCGGGGGCAAGAATTATGGCCACCATTACTTTAAGCCATTCAAAATATTTTGCATTTGTAACGTTGAGTCAGTGTGCACGAGTTAAAGAGGGAAGAAAAACTGGAGTTCTCTTCTGTAAGAAAAACCTTTGGTGCCCCCTTGTGATATTTTATCATCAGCATTTGAAATTCCGGGCTATTTTCAGTGAGGAAAGCAGTTCAACGTTAACATAGTTTCATATTTAAGTAAGTTAATTGAGCATAGCATTTCAAGAATTAGTTTGTTTCACTGGTATCTACTCCGTGTTGTATGACATTCTCCCAGGACTACTTTACGACAATTATTTAAGCCGAGGAAAAATGCAGAATAGGAAAACAGTGTCCCAGTGAGCGTTTCTGTTCGAAGCAGAAAACGGGTCCCATCGTACTTTCTCATATTATGGCTATTTGGGATACAGAGTCTTAAACAATTACTTAACAGAAACCCTTCCAGCAGGAATGCTGAAAGGTAACTGCATCCCAATAATAGTTTTTGTACATCACAGTACAGTACACAAGGAGAAAGGATATAGGAAAATTAAGACTAAAATTGCAATATTCATGGGAGTGCTGCTTTTGTACAAATTTTTTCAAAAGAGGAGAGAATGTTTGCATCACAACCAGATCTCATTTTTAAAAGCCAAAAATGTTGCTATGGCCACAATCTCCATAGCATCTAATCCATCAAAACATGCACCAGGAAAATGTGATGTATTCATACCAGAGGTAAATTTCACTTTGTATCCCAGTGGTCTATCTATAGGCTGGGTACTGTGGTACTGAGTCCTGGCAGAACAAAGCACTTGTAGGAGATGTGTTCTTCAGGCCCCCAATAATGTATCACACTCAATTCAGGACTTTAGGAACTTTAGTGTCTGCTCAGTCAACATGAGATAGGAGTCCTCCATTTAAGCACCAGCAGCACTTTGGGATGATAAGTAACACTTTTGCTAAAGTGGAAGACCACTGCACAACTGCTGAGTAATTCAGCAATAATCTTGCAGCTCCAAGCAATAACTTTTACCAAGCATTACTAAGTTTATCTAGGGTACTACTGCTTTCCAACTAGCTGTCTCTCTTTTTCCAAAGCTACTATTTTTCTACCACTTCAGCTGGTTGTAGTCATGACACAATATCTAAGTTTAAGTAGTTTATGGAAATAGATTTTTCACTATGAGTCCAGAGTGAAAAGCAGCAGCTGAAATACATGCACAGTTTCCACATCTCCTTTGCTTACAGAGAGATTAAAGGTGCCTACAGAATTAAGACACCATACTGTGGCAGAATTGCTTTCAGAATGAGTGTTAAACAAAGCGGGGCAAGTAGAGGGGCTTTTAACACGTGAACTCCAGTCTTCAAGTCAGAAATATACTTTTATATGAAACTTTGAATGTTTGACATGCTTAAAAGTTCATTAAAAATGTCACATCATCAATATTTTCAGCTGAAGAGTTGATTTCATCACTATTCATCCATTAGCACTCAGTTCAATAAGGTCATACTGGCATTTAGGCTTCTGACAAGTTTGGGTAGGTTCTAACACTCTCCAGAGAGAGAAAAAATATGTTAGGTCTTTTTGTAATGGGCATTTCGACTAATCAGAGGTCACAAAGCAAGAAAGTGAAAACAAGCTTTGTTTTTGTTTAACTAAAAATAAACACATCATTCCCAAAAAGCAGTCAGGTTCTGCTGTGGCATCTGACAAGTGATAACAGAACCTGCTAGGTATTTTGCATCAAAAAGACCTGTAAGATTCAGTACAGACAAAAAATTTTCACCTGTAAAAACATAACAATCACATCAAATACTCCATCATCACAAGCAGAGAAAGAAGAAAGCCTGAAGCTTAGAAGAATAAAGTATGAGATTATACGTTTAAGGTTCAGTAGAAATTAATGGCAAAAAATAAGGATCTTTTCAAAATTTATGAGAAGAATGTGGGAGTACTACACCAAGTGACTGAACTGTGAATGTGCGGAAGACCTATAAAAGAAATGTTTATCTTAGTATGCATTGGTCAAAGCATTTCTTGTAGAGGAAAGAAAGCCATAATATTACACGAGGTCTTGAGGAGGTTCCACTTGGAATACTGGTTGAATTGATTCAAAGAATAGATTCCAGTGGAAACAGTGAGGAGTTGTTAGATATAACATCTGTTGTTGGATTGTCTTAAGAGATGAGACTAAATTCAGAGGATTTTTGTCAGTGAAAGAACAATCATAATACTGGGGAATAAAAGTCTTAAGAGAAGAATCAGATATACAGAATAGCAGTGCTAANATGGAATAGCTGTTTTAATAGCAACGCTAAAAAAAAGGGCAACAAGTTAAGTGACTAGTGGAGCAATCTGGAATAGGTCATCAATATGATAATGGTATTCTAACCCGTTTTAAGACAGAACTTGAGGAGCTGACATAAGAGCTTGGCACTAGAGTCCGTGAGTCCCTTTCTAATCTGACATTGCTGTATTTCTTCATGTGCCTATGAAAACAGAAATAAAAGAAATTACTTCTTTATTAAAATTAACCAACATGGCCTCAATTGCCTAAGGTGCTCCAAAGAATAACCAATATATGGAACAGGAAAATGATCTGACATATGTTGTTGAGCTCCTTAGTTTAACGAACAAAATTTTTTTAATCACTTTTGGCTAGTTAGTGATAAAACATACTAACATTCCCTAGCCTATAAAAAATTCCAAAGATCTATAACCATTTTTTGCCTAAGCTCTTCCATACTTGTCACCAAGGATGAATGATCAGAGACTTAAGTAATTTCAATTTCCTTCTCACAAACCACTTGAGGTTTATGATCGCTGCTCCAA
>VYZQ01017060.1:41499-52446 GCA_013400655.1 Mystacornis crossleyi
CCTTTTAATTAAATAGTTTCTTCCTCTGTGTAAGCCACTTACCAAGATTGTTTCTAGTCACAATTGTGTTAAGAGTTCTGAAAACATCTGTGCCCTTATACTTTCATCTATTCACCCATTCCCTTTGTAAGTAACAACAAATAAATAAAAAGCATTGTGTGAAATGTAACAGTTCCTATTTATTAGAAATTAATGTAGAAGATTGCCCATGAGACAAAATTCTTTGAGCATCTTTGTGCTTAGAAATAACTGAGGAAATAAAATACCCAAGAAAAATGATAGAAAACTTGTTTTGAGTGTTATGCACTATTGGGAACTTGTAATGAGAATAAACTNGATAACCTTCTGACACGTTCAAGTTTTCTTGTCTTTCTTTTACTGTCTGAAGTTTTGGAATCTTCTTTGTGCTTTTGGAAGAGCTCTTGGAAAGATCCCTCATAATCAGACGACGTGTCTCCTGATTTGTCCAAAGGAAGTGAATTATATCCACTGTCCTCAGGTGTTGAAAGATCTGGGTAATTTGCCACCTTAACAGGGGGAGAGTTTATATCACATAAGTTCGAGTTCTCTACAGGACTGGTGATAGAAGTCAGGAACTTACCCTCACTGGCCTCAGGTAACACACTGTAAGTAGGAATCCTAAGCACTCCATCATTAACACTGATAAGAACATTTTCATTGAATTTGTTAGTGTTACTAACAGTGACACCCTTACACGGAATTGGAGATAAATTTTCTGATTCTAACAATAAGGGGTCTGTGCACTGAGACTCATCTAGTGTAGAAGTCCTTTGTTGTGAGAAGGAAAGCCTCCGTTTTGGAGAATCAGGATTAGAGTCCTCAGGTTCTGAAGTTCTAGTTGTCAGAGGTTTGTAACTTTTATCTTCTGGAGAATCTGCAGCAGTTTGTGGAAGCTTTTCTTCAGAGCTCAAAACACAAGAGAGTATTTTTTTCCTGATGCTTCCTGAAGAACTAGGTTGTCTTTGACAGCATCCTACAGTTGTGCCAGCTTCGAGAGTCTTGGGTAGAAGCAGCCTCCTGCGTAGTGAGGAGCCTTTTCTACTTGATTTAGGGGTTTCAAAAAAATCTGCACTTCCATTTGCTTCTCTTTCTTCTGATAAGGAGATAGAATTCAATTCTTTTTCAATAGATGGTGACCTAGGAAAGAAGGCACTTGGCTGAATGTGCTCAGAATGCTCTTGTAGCAATGATACACTTCTTATACTTGGTGCTTCCTCACGTTCTGCATCAGAATCTTTTACTGACTCATTGCTTCTGCTGTCCAGGATTGCTGAAGTGCAACAGGTTTCTTTAAAATTTGAGTATTTAAAATTGCTGCTGGGAGGTGTTAATCTATTTCTTTTAAGAATATTGAACCTTGCTGGATGACTGTCTGACATCTTCTGCTTCACACTTCGACTTTGTAAGTGAAGATACCACTGTTGTTTCTGAAACAAACAATAAAAGCGGTCACCAAACCCCATCAGATTAGTGAGAAAGCCTTGTGTAAGTCTATCAAGATAGCAGTCATGACAAAAGTATTTTCATTAGTCTCAGTGGAAACAGTTCTTATACACAAACACGAAACTAAATGGTTAGAATGAGTGATTAAAATGCATATTATACTGTGAGGCAAATCAAACATACATCCAGTTAGCTAATTGGCCTGGCACTCCTCATCTGTGGAAAAACACTTCAAATAAGCAACACAACAACTAGAGGCTCATTGGTGCTGAAACTGGCAACAAAACTCCCCATCACTCCAGTAGGGCCAAGATTTTTATTAGCACTGCATAGAAGTGCAGAAGCTCTGGTAATAGGTGAGTTTAGACAAAAGGCATTTTCTCCTTAAGTAAAATGAGAGGATTAATCATGAAGTCACAAGTCTACAAGTCTCCCTATTATTTAGATCCCTAGAGTCCCCAGAGGGAATGAATTTGACTTCTAGTTACAAAATGAAAAGTGAGTTTTTATCTGCCTTAATATTTAAATGTTATTTTGTAAAGAAGCTCTCTGCTTTTGCTCATCTCTCTCTTTTTTACCCATCATATGGGTAAATTGAGCGTTCTGAAGGCTTACGTCTTAAGGAAAATGACTGACTATAAACTCACCAGGTACATAGAATTTAAGAGCTACTATATATTTTCCTAGAAAAGTTAGAAGTGGCTGATGCATACACTTAAATAAAAGATGTGTGGAACCAGGCTTACTTTTGCCATTCATACACTGCAGAGTTTCTCCACCCTAACCGTAGTGGCATTGGGTCACTGCTTTCTATGCACAATAACTATACAAAAGATGTTATGAGTAATGCAGCAAGAGGGCTGTTCTCACAGACACCAAAGTAGTTCACATTAAGGCTGCAAGTCTCAACAGTTTGTATCAGCACCTTTTACTGGGGTATGTTACTGGCCTCTAAAACTGATATTCTGGAACATAAAGCCTAGAAATAGCAACTGAACTTTCAAAACAGACAGAAGTAGGAATTTTAAAGGAGGCTTAAACACCAAATACTGACATTGCTAATATCCCAAAAGTCCTGTCTTAATTTAGCCCAAAGGCACTCAATACAAGCAGTGGGAACCCAAGCTGTCTTACTGAGGTGAGGCAGAATTATTCTTTGATGATCTTGGGTCATTAATTAGCATTTTTTCACCCATACAGAAGGCACTTTTAAAGATTATTGCAATATTAAAAAACACTTTGTTTTGTTTTCTACTGTAAGAAGACAGCAACACAAGAAGCTCAAAAGAAAAAGGATGTTGAACAGCAGAATAATGGCTTGGCATAAAGATGTACACAATCTTGCTAATATCAGTATGAAATCAAACAGACTTAAAAAATAAAATCTGCACACATAACTGAGAAAAGCTCTTCCAGGAAAGACAGATACGTGAAAATAATTGCAAGACAACAACAAACTCTGAAATCTGACGTGCTTCCTTTCTTTCTCCCCCTTACCTCTACAAGTACCTTACTTTCCCATTTGTTTTCTGTCTCTGCTTTTTGCCTTGTTCCCTGTTTTACACAATGAAATAAGTGACAGCACAAACAGGAAACAAAAGGGCATAGCCTTCAGGTAGTATTTAATGAATTAGAGTTTACTTCTTTGCTATTGCAGCACCAACTCCAAATAGCGTTTAAGATTTCATCTGCATCACTTCTCCCTGTTTCAGTAGATCTGTAAGTACTGGTGGCCCCCAACGGTTGATCCTGGGCCCACTATGGTTCAGCTTTTCTATCAATGACTCAGATGAAGGGGCAGATCCCTCCTGAGCAAGTTCACTGATGGCACAAAGCCGGGAGGAGCAGCTGATATCCCAGAGAGCTGTGCAGACCTTCAGAAGGACCTTGGCAGGCTGGAGAGATGGGCAGAGAAGAACCATCTGAAACTCAGCAAAGGCAAATGCAAATACAAGTCCTGCACCTGAGGAGGAATAACCCCAGGCACCAGTACGGGATGGGGGCCGACCTGCTGGGAAGCAGCTCTGCAGAGAAGGACCTGGGGGTCCTGGTAGGCAGTGAAGTGTCCATGAGCCAGCAGTGTGCCCTTGTGGCCGAAGGTATCCTGTGGTGCATTAGGAAAAGCACTGCCAGTAAGTCAAGGGAGGTGATCTCGACCCCTCCTCAGCCCTTGTGAGGCTCACCTGGAGTGCTGTGTCCAGTTCAGAGCTTTCCAGTTCAAGAAAGACAAGGAAATACTGGAGAGACTCCAGTAGAACTATGGAGAGGGTTAGGGGACTGGAGCACCTCAGTTATGAGGAAAGGCTGAGGAAGCTGGGCCTGCTTAGCCTGGAGAAGGGGAGACAGAGAGGGCCTTATCAATGTCTATCAGTATATGAAAGAAGAGTGTCAAGAGGAGCCAGGCTCTTCCCAGAGGTGACAAGTGATAGGACAGGAGGCAATGGACAGAAACTGGTGCAAAGTTCCACCTGAACATGAGGAGAAAGTTCTTTACTGTGAGGGTGACAAAACACTGGAACAGGCTACCCAGAAAATTTGTGGGGCCTCCTTCTCTGGAAATATTTAAAAGCCACTTGGACACAATCCTGAGTAATCCACTCTGAGGACCCTGCTCAAGCAGGAAAGTTGGACTAGATGATCTCCAGTGGTCCCTTCCAATCTTACACATTCTGAGATTCCATGTTTTTAGGCAATAGGCTGAAAAGGCTTTGTCATGAACCAGAAAATAACTTTTTCCCATATCTTTAAAGGTATGACATCTCTGTGCAGTGCACTGCTGCGCTTCTGTCAGTTATTCACACTATAAGCAAAGGACCATATGAGTGTAGCTCTTCTTTTGTAAGAAGAGGAAGACCTATAAGAAGCCTGTCATAACAAGAGGGCATTATCTTCATGTACTGTACAAGAATAGAAGCTTCATTTTTATGCTGAATTTTGGAGAACTGCAGTTAGTTATCAAATGTTGCCAGTAGATATTACTTCAAAAAGTGTGGATAGACAGAGATTTAAACTGAATGCTAGAGACAGCTGTTCAAAATCTCAATCCCACAAAAAAAACCAAAAAATCAGATACCCACACTAGCCTTTAAAAATATTAACATTTCCCTTAAACACAGTCAAACTAACTACACATTTAATAAAAGCCCAAAGGCTTCCAGGCTTGTAAAATTAATTTTCAGGCAGCATGCTGAAGAAACAACAAAAGGAAAACCTCATGCTTGGAGTTTCATTCTCAGGCATTCTATAGAACAATAGAGAACTGCGAATAAAAAAACCCTAAAATATTATATAAGTATAAAATAAGTTAAGCAAACTTGTGTTTCAAATAACATAAAAATCACAGCAAAAATAGTTATAAGGGAGGTCAGAATAGTGGAGTTAAAGAAATGTTGGTAACTCAAGTAAAAGCGAAATATAATGCTGTACAGAGGCCAGCGTCCGGCAGGGGGAACCTGTGAGTTCACTGCATTGTTTGGATCTGTTAGAAAATATTAAATGATAATGTAAATAAAATTGCCATTGACACTGAGTGAACAGTGTCCATCGATTAAGCTTCATTTCACTTCTTCTCTATACTTCATTCTATACTCTGCATTCATTCATACTTTTTTATACTTCTTTTTACTTGTTTACCCCCTACTCTACACTTGCGAGACCCCACTTGGAGTGCTGCCTTCAGCCCTGAGGCCTCCAAAATAAGAAGGGCATGGACATGTTGGAGCAAGTCCAGAAGAGGAACATGAAAATAATCAGAGGGCTGAAGCATGAAGACCTCTGCTCTGAAGACAGTCTGAGACAGGGGGGTTGTTCAGCCTAGAGAAGAGAAGGCTTCAGGGAAATATAATTGTATTCTTTCGGTACCAGTGGGGTACCAAGAAAGCTAGAGAGGAACTTTTTACAGCGGCATTTAGTGATAAGACAAGGCGTAAGGGCTTTAAAGTGAAAGAAGGAAAGTTAGGTTAGATGTTAGGAAGAAATTCTTCACTATGAGGGCAATGAGACGCTGGAACAGGTTACCCAGAGAAGTTGTGGAAACTATCACTGGCAGTGTTCAAGGTCACCTTGCCTGTGGCTCAGAAGAACCTGGTCTAGTAGAAGGTGCCCCTGCCCATGGGAAGGGCTTGGAACTGGATGATCTTTAACATCCCTTACACCCTGAACCATTCTATGATTTACAACAAACCCCCGCATACACCTCAAGCTTGTATATGTTTTTTTCTTTTTCCAAAATGTACTACCTGTAGAAATTAAGGTTTAATTTAACATAAGGTCTCATTTTACACATACAGAAGGAAAAGCCTTTCAGAGGGGCTGAACATCTTTCATAATAGAGCAAGATTCTACTTATATTCATAAGAGACTCCTAATAAAACCTCTTATAACAACTACTCTTTATAACCATTTCTTTTTTATCATGAGATAAGTTCCAGCTTCTAAATTTGATACATAACACCATACCTTTTTCATTTGGGGATTTTTAATTAGTTTCTGAAAGTTTTCTTAACCTTGTCTTAGATGTCATCAAACAGATGTGGAGGGAAGAAAGGGCTGGTCACACTGCTAGTCAGTTACAGAGGAAGCAACAAAATCCCTATCTACTAAGTGTAGATTTACGTGCTCTGTGCATTTCTCGTATCTATTATTAATTTTGCAGTTCTCAAATCAGTTTACAAATCAACTGCAAACTTTCTGGGAGTTTATTGGACAAAATTCATATTCAGAGACCCAAACTAAATTTAGGACAGGATTGACAGATTTAGACAAGGAGTAATTTCTAACAAATTTAGTTTTACCAAGCACCCTAAAGAGGAAAGAATGTTGGTTATTAGAAGGCAATGTAAATGGTGCCTCCAACTTAGACATAAGTTCTAGCTGGAGTCACACCTATTCCTAGTAATTTACATTCCTCAGTAATCCACACTGAACACTTACGTATTGAACAAGATATTTTCTGCCTTTTTTTAATCACTGTTCACCACTGCTAACAAAACAGATAAAGACAAAGTTTTGGTGATACAGAAGTATTATCTCTGCTATTTAAACAGATATGGCATCTGCAGAAAAACACATTCTGCACTTTGACCCCAAAGTCATTGATACCTTCAAAGGTAATAATACTGAAGATGACATAGCCAAGTCCTATCCGCATGATGTGGGTCACTTACCCTAATTTGTGAAGCACATCAAGATCTTCCCATGCAAAGGTGCTGTATTCAAAGTATTGCTTACCCCTAGTGATAACCTGAAGTGAGAAAGGGTGTGGAGAGAAAAGAGAGAGGTGCAAGAGAAACATTACCCATCAGAGACAGCTCTCAGTCCACATACATTTATGTGTTAACTGCAATGCCTAATTACCCAGCGATGGCGCTAACTGAGGTGTAGCTGAGGACCAGCACCCGAGGGTCTCTCAGTCACCTGGGATGCCGAACACGAGCAAAGCAACCGCTTCACCCCCTCGTCTGGCAAATCGGTGGGCATAGGAGCAGAGCCTGGAGGCCGCCCTACAGCAGGTGCAGCTGAGGCGGCGGCGTGGCTCCCCGAGCAGAGCTGAAGGCGAGGAGCAGGAGTGAAGGCAGGCTGGAGCGACTTCCGCAGCTCTCGCCGCCCGGCCCCGGGCCCGTTGCCCTTGGCGAGGAGCCGCTTCGCCTCTCCCCACGCACACCGGCCCCTCGCGTGCGGCCGCCGCCGCTTTCCCTCGCTCGGGTTTGAACTACCCGCCCTCACCAACCGCTGCCTCCCCGCCCCCTCCGCGCTCGGCCCCGGCCGGAAGCCTGAGGAGACCGGGAGTGCCCAGCCCGCTCCTCAGGGATGCCAGGCAACACCGACGAGGCTCGTCTCCCTCCTCACGCTTTATATATACTTCAGCCCCGCGGCCTCCCGCCGCACCCAGCCCACTGTTAAAGCGCCCCTGAGTAGTTCCTGCCCCTGCTCTGCTTCTCCTCAGGCACCCAGCGAGGGAGAGCTTTTCCCGCCTCTGGCAGAGCCCGCTCCGCTTGCTACGCTGGAGGGGGAATGAGGGGTGGGGGCGCCAGCGCTAAGGGGCGGCTCAGGGGTGCCTGAGGCTTTCACAGATAATAACCCTTATCCGCACCACAGCCCTTAAGCCTGGCTTATAAGGGTGCTCCTTAATTTGAGTTAATTAGCATCTTTTTAACCGACAGCCCAGGACCAAAACAGTGACAGAGCGTTTGTCAAGTACACTGCCTTCAAAGCAGTCGGGTGGAGGATCCCCGACTCCAGAACTACACAGGTCGTCCTCGAGTCTTCCCTGGTACTTTTTGCCAGATTCTAGGAAGGACCATTCTCCCTGGCTGCAGTGTAGAGCACATTTTTCACACCTTGTCCTGTCGTGAATGGCCTAAGGGCTACTCCTGTTTAATTTCTTAAAAACCTTGTAGTTATTGAGAACCTGGCGCCTGGGGTTTGCTGTGGTTTTAGTTTTCCTGTATACAAAAAAAAAAAAAACAAAACAAAACAAAACAAAAAAACAAACAAACAAAAAAACCCCAACAAACAAACACCCAAGCCCACCACTGACCAAAAAACCGACCCAAACTACACAAACGCAAACCCGCCAAAACTATGACTACGCGGGTGCCTGTTTTTCCTGGGCTTGTTAAGGATAACGGGAGGCTACACACGCTCGCCTATCTGCTGGCTTCACACAGGCGGTATGGGGAATTTCAGACCTGAACGAGAGACCTAAAACCGACTCTTAAAAGGAACACCTACATTTAAATAAGCAAACTCCAGGTTTAAGTAACGTAATCCCTGTACGTGGGGTTTAGCAATTTCTCAGCCTTCCCTTTTGACAACTCCGCTTCTCCAGCCTCTCGCATCCCTCCTGGCGTGAGGCAGCCTGAGAGGCGCCCGAGGAAACACGGGCTTAAAAGTTCCCGACCCAGAGCCGGCGGAAATCGACATTTTTAGGGAAAGAATATATAGATTTATTTGACTACAAGGTAACAGTTATGGCTAAGAAGAGAAAGACTCTTGGAGTGTCTTCCCCTTCCTTTTTAAAAGGAGAAAACACTAGAAACTTTCTTTAATGTAATAGAACTTTTCTGAAAGCGCTTTCTGTAGTACCATCTGTTTTGAATAAAATTGTTTTTCAAGTATTTGTATTTATTTATAAAATTGGAAGCTTACTAGTGGGACACGGCAGCTGCAAGCTCTGTCTCCGTCACTCAAACCTGGATGGACTTACGCGAGTTGGGTCAAAAATATCCAGAAATATAATAAGTCGTAATTGTGACATTTTATGCAATACACAGAAGTCACACTAGAAAGTGTGATTTAACAAAAAAAAGTCCCTCTTCCAAAAACCCACCCCAACAAAAAAACAAGCAAGCAAACAAAAAATTCCCATCAAAACCTGAGAACGCTACTTCTAACAAGTAAAAAGAGGTTAGACATTCTGCAACACTCGCACTGCGCTCGGCTACGGCTTCATTTCCTTCCCATGTCAAAAGTACCTCTGCCCCTGTGCCCTCCCCATCTCGACACACAAGCCTTTCCTCTCACTTGCCTACCAATTCCCCAAGAACTCTTTCACTTTACGGAGCAGTGGGAGTCTCCCACACAGTCAACACTTTCTGCTACTCTAAATCCAAAGGAGCACCTCTAGAGCTAGAATTTACCAGCCCGTGGGGATGGGAGTTACTAAAGCGCTCCTCTCGTAAGGGGCGGGTTTTATCGGAAAAGGCTGAAGTAACCGAAGCTTTAAGATCTGGTAAAGCATCCTGTTTTTCAAGGGAAGGGTTAAAGGATGCCAATAATCAAGCAATCACATTATTTCTTTCTTAATAATGGAGACATTATTTTCACAGGATTAACTGAATTTTTCATTGAGGTATTTTTAGTAACTCCTTTTAAATTTATCGGTTTGACAAACGCATTTTTGAAATACTAGACAGCCTAGAGAAATAATACCAGGGATTTTTTTATTTGCGTATTTAGGAGTTGGTGATTTCCTAGCATCCGTTTACCAGGAAAGATAGAGCTCAGACTGTTCTTCTCTGTTTCAACCTCTGGGTACCCACCCACATTCGCGGCTCAGTGGAGGAGGAGAGGATGCAAGTAGTAACCTACAACCATACCTCTGCCTCTTACAAACCCTTTTTCTTGACCGTGCTTTATTTTGACACTCCAGAAGTTATGTTTACCTTTATTCTTACACAGCAGTGTGAAGAAGCAAGTCTAAAGTCATTAATGTGATTTAATTACGTTTAATTTAAACACAAAATCAGGAAAACTAAAACTATTTATTACTACCCGAGTTCATTTTAGGTAAGCTACAAGTCATATAGGAAGGTGATTTGCTGGTAGGACAACATCAATGAATTACAACTGATAAAACCTCATCCGTATTAATTTGGGTGCTTAGGAAGCATTTTTTATTCAATATTCAGAAATAGACCTTTCCTTAAACTACAGAACCTTTGAATGATCTAGTAGTTTAAATTGGCATATTCGCAAAACATATTCGTTAAACATGGGGGGGTGGGGGGTGGTATAAATCAAAGATACCTAATGCTACAAAATGCCAATTGAAGATTCAAAATTCCTACCGCCGGCGAGGTGGAGCCAGTGACAAAGAGCAACCGGTGTCGTTTCAAACCTTGCCTGCTCTATTGTAGTTCAGCACATCGGGAAATGCCGACATGTGAACTTCTTTCGTAACGGGACTTTACACTTAAAATGTGTAATATGTACGTTTGTAGTATGTAAGTTTGGCTTCATGGGGGTACATGTGATACCGACCACGACATCAAAATACCAAGATGCGGGGTTCATCCACGAATTTTAGGTAAAATGCTTCTGAAAACAGAGAGGACCTTGAGGTAAAACACCTCGGTGGTTTAAAAGTCCGCAGCCGTATGACCAGACCTGGCGCGGGGCATTCTGCATCCCGAGTGTGTTTGGTACAGCCAAATAAAAGAATGAAAACGCCTTAGGGCTGATTTTACCTAACCATGCAGCTGCCTACTTTCTTCATTGGAAACTGACACTGCTATTCATATGGAAGCATGTGCCTTAAAATAGGCTATGTGCCTTTCTTTTTTTTCTTTTCTTTTTTTCTTTTTTTTCCCTATTTTTTCTTCCCCGGGTGGTTAACACCCATAACTGAATATTTATTACTTTCTCCACCTAATTACTATTCATGGCGCGGAGGCTGGAGCTGACGGCGGGGTGACGCACGGTCCGCCTCCGCCGGCGCCGGGCGCTCGTCATCATCAAGCGCCGGGGAGGCGGCGAGGCCGGCGGAGCTGCGGGAGCAGGCGAGCAGGCGAGCGGCGCGGGGCTGTAGGGTGCTGCTCAGGGTCTTTGGGTGTTCCCTTCGCTTCTGTGCGGCGGTGGCGTGGCCGTGGTGGGCAGGGAAAGGCCGGGACCAGCCTCGTGGGCTTCGCTCCTGCGCGGCAGACCCGCAGGACGATGGGGGAGGTCGGAATTGGGGCGGGATGGGGAGCCTGGGGCCCGTGG
>VYZQ01017061.1:45870-58358 GCA_013400655.1 Mystacornis crossleyi
CTAAGCTGGCCCAGGTCACTGTCCCCATCCCAGCCCTGCTCCTGTGCTGTGTGTGCCTGGCAAGGCTTGCATGGGAAGGGTATAGTCCTGCTGTACCTATGCCCTAGGGCTGCTCTCGTGTCACAGCTGCTTTCCTTGGAGCAGCCGTTCCCTGTGAGGCCCCAACACTTGAATTTTTTACAGTCTCATCTTTATATAGAATTAAATGCCACCTTAGTTTTAACAACTTAATATGAAACAGGTTGGAGAGTGGCAACAAGAAAGACAATGGAAAAGTGTTTTAATAAGTGGTGAGCCTAAACCAGCAGTTGATTAGTTATGTCNCATATTAAAAACAGAACTAAAAAATATTTTTCACTGTCATCTTTCCAGTCACAAAGAAAGCATGATGGACAAGACAGGGAATTGTCATTTTCAGACCACATGCTGTTGAAGAGTTATTGGTCTTATTTTTTTGATTCTGTATTTGTTGCTGGCTTTTCCTTTTTTTATTGAATATTTTTTTTTATCATTCTTATTATGAGGACAGAAACAATAAGGGGTACATGAAAAAGCTGAAAGTACTAGAGATGATTTCTCAGTTCCTGATGTTGACAGTATCATATCATCCAAAACCACAAGATTGAAAGAAATGCCTCAGCAACTGAGTTCTTTTTTCTGTCATCCCAGGATGAAGAATTTAAGCTGAAAAGGTCCTCAGAGCCTCTGGTCTGTGTGCTGCTGCTGCCATGCATACTGCTAACTACAGGCCCCAACCGCAAACTAAAAAATTAATTTTCATATGCCAGATAAAGAGGAAAGACAAGAACAAAAATGTTCCAACAATAACAGGGGATTTATGTGAAAATTCTGGATGATGTGAAGATGTGGACCACACCTCAAGGTAAAAAAAAGAAAAAAATCCAGGCTCCAAAGCTAACACCTCAGCAGAGCAAGGATATCTCTTAACTGCAGACAGCTTCCAGTCTTTCAGAGGAGAGTAAAACAAATATATTAAATATTTCTAAGATAGACATTAAAATTAAAAGAGACCCCTGAATGAGGCAGATTATTTATTAAAGTTATGAATTATGTGATTAATATACTAAAAGAAATAGTAAAAACCTATTTCATAATGAAAAAACCATTCGTACTTTCTTTCCAGTCCTTCTGGCTACATGAATGACATGTTGCTTTGGCTTCCTGCTCAGGACCACCCTTATATATTCTTACAGACTCTTTTATCTATGACTGCAACCGTCATCTGTAAAAGAGTAAGAAAATGAAATAAAATATTTAGACAGTGCAAAAATGTGAAGGAAAATCAAGTTTTGTTTTATGCATAATTTTACACCTAAAAAAATAGCTAAGCAATTTGAAATTAGTCATAATAAAACCTTTGAAGAATGTGAGGGTTTTCTCTGTAACACAAAATGTTAAGTTGCTGTATATCTAACTATAGACTGGCAGATTTACTTTTATTAATGCTATGTTGTTTTAATATTTTAAACATTTTGTACATTGGAGTGTAAGAGAAAAAAAAAACCAAAAACTCCTTATCTTCACTTTCCAGGAGGGAATATTATGCAGAGAAAGACCAACTGCCTTTTCTAAAGACATGCAGGGAATTAAAACAGAGACCTAGAATATGTTTGAACAGAAGGTATTCTTCTTTCCTTCAATTCTACTATAGAAAACAGACACAGTTTATATTGTGCATTTATATTGTTTAATATCCATTAAATATTTTGCCTTGTGCAGAAGGTTTTATGAACATTGAATCTGTATGTTCTTTTCAACAGGAAATGGAAGGAAAGCAGTCCTCCAAACCATATTGACTATAACTGTAATCGCAGTTAAGGGTTCAAGTGCCCAGCATGATTTTTGCCTATGGCATGATCAAGAGTGGGACTTTGTCGGCTTTTCAGGTGACGATTGCTGAAGTCAAGGATTCTAAATAATGGAAAAAATGATTTTTCATGTTGTTATTGGTGACTCACTTTGCTTCCTGGTTTGTCATAAACCCTACTCTCCAAAATGTTAATGCAAGAGGAACGCCATTGCACTTCTGCCCAGATTTGCAATGAACCAACAGTATCCTGACACAGTGAAACCCAGCTATGGCATCAGCAGCCACATTCTGTGTGAGCAGGGTGATAAGCACCTCTCAGCCAGGAGACGTGCTGTGCTCTCAGTAGGTGATGGCCTACTGTGGGTTTCAACCTGAGTCCAAGAGACACCTCACAAATCTTCCTCTTACATCAGTGGAATACATTTNGTATGCTCTGATAGTATATTTTGTAGCTCTCTACATACTTGTCTCCACCTGTGAAAAGTCATAGAAGCAGAGGGACTGCTATAAAATATCTCAATGGGATCATACAGATGCTGCTGGTTCCTCTTAAGGAAAACAGAAATAGGTGTAAGATTTACTTCAGAGATAATTATTCTATGCCATGGAGGAATTTAAGCCACTATGGGCTTATTCTTCATGGTCAATTTNCTTCTACCTGTGTTGTGAGCCAGCATATGGAGCTTGCACTGGGTTCCGTCTAATAAATCTGAATTCCAACTGGATTAATTATCTCATTTTCAGTAAAATTCTACAGTGCTACATGGTTCTTTTTCATCTCAAGGAATGGGAAAAGTCAGAAGCACAAATGAATTCCTCTATGTTGGAGACATATAGTGATGATGCATCTTTACATTCATGGACAATTTTGATTAAATCACCTGTAAAGGGCTGTAATTTTCTCAATAAAAAGTGTAACTTCTAAAATCATAGACTTTTTAAATTGAAATTTTAAAATTATTTTCAAGCCTGGTCTTTTTCAGAGTGTTTCTTTTAAATAAAACAACTGGTCTTCCAAGACCACCTACGAAGAGCATGTAAATCAAATTACCACTTAATTGAAACCAAACCTACCACTCAACAAACAAGCGTAAAGTTAAGAACCCTCAATAAAGCTGAAAAACCATACATATTACAGTATTTGTCACTAAACTCACTAGCTAGGAATTAACCTCCCAGCAGTACATTCTTGATATAATTTGGCAGGTTTTCTTTTCACTTTCCATTTAATAATTTGTTCTGAGTTTCTGGACAACTTCAAGGCTCTAAGAATAGGTTGGCCTACCCTAGTAGCCTTATTTTCTATAAGCAAATTTCTTTATGGTGATAACTTTGGACATCATAGTCTCGTACAAGTACAGAAGAGGAAAATCAAAGGCTTCTCCTTGAAAAGCTAGTTAGTCAAAATATTACATTCCAAACAGTTCATATTTTTATCATGCCAGAGATGTATTCCATGAGCAAGGTAAATTACAGTTATATCTTGACATGGTGTCATGAGTTGCAGGTCTGATTTGCATTTTGATTAACCCCAACAGATAGCAAGAGTCTTTGCTGTTACACATAAAGAAAAAAATATAGGTCGAAGTACAAGTTGTCTTTTGGAATTGTCTTAAACACATCTCTTAGCNTCTCAATGGGATCATACAGATGCTGCTGGTTCCTCTTAAGGAAAACAGAAATAGGTGTAAGATTTACTTCAGAGATAATTATTCTATGCCATGGAGGAATTTAAGCCACTATGGGCTTATTCTTCATGGTCAATTTCTGCTTTGGGTTCCTCAGGTAGAGATTCAAATGCAAGCTGAGTATTCGGAATCATTCTGGAATTAGCAAGGCACTGACTCCATAGGTGAAGATTTAATCCAGAACCTAACCGGTTGAATTTTTGTGTTGTGGCAGAACCGTAAAGAATTTTGTCCGATAGTTGCCTAATGTATCTTGCCTCCAGACTTAGATTTTCATGGAAGGACTTTTCTGTGGCTAGACTTACGCATCTCAAAAGGCTGCAGAGATAATATAATGGAACACATGCATGCTACTGATTAGGATTTGCTCCTAGTGTGTTGCATGTGCATGAGACAGTTAATTTTTATTTTTCTCACAAGCAACAATGGAAAAAAAAATCAGATGCCTAGAACGGCTTGCAGTCAAGAAAGAATAATCTAAAAGAATGCTTACAAAAGTTCCCTTCCCATTATCGGTTTAGCAAATAGTATAATTTGAAAGATTCAAAGAAAGGATCAAGGTTACACTATTTTGTATTTTCAGTCAGTAGCACTACAAAAGACCTTCATTCTTCATTTCAGTGTGCTTCTTCATTCGAACAAGAATTTATGTTTTCTCTTGCTGGACCAGGGTTTATACATTTGTTACTCCAGTCCTTATCTCCCACAGCAAAGTAGCAAGCACAAGAACTATAGGTATATTTGTTCTGGAGGGTCTGAGTATCCAGCCTCTAGTCTACCTTCAAAATCCTGGTAAAGCTATTTTAAATGCTAAGAATTACTTTTTTATTGGTATTGGCAAAATAACATATCCAAGGAAAATAAATGCCAAAATTGTCATAAATTAAATCTGTCTTTTTGCAGGGTTTGTTGGACATGCTCTTAATTTTCCCTAAGATTATATTAATCCAGAAATTGTTGTAGCAGCAGAAAATTGATCTACTTAGAACTAAGAGTCTTTCTAAGAAGTTGTCTTAGTGCAAGGCACTGGCATACAAGTGTTCCTTTGTACTTGGTCTGAAAATGTTAGAGGTGATGTGCAATATAGACAGATTACAGCATTCCTTTGCAGAAATGTTCAGAGTTTAACCACGAGTTGTGTTACTAATACTAATGCACTGCCAGCACTACTACTTTAGATATCTCTTTATTTGAATCCTGTTAAAAACAGGGAATGACAGAAGCAATTCTTTTGAGTTTATTACAAATCCTCATCTATAAAAGGCAAACAGTAGAATTCTTCCTATAAGGACGTCAAATCCCAATACCCTTGCAGTTTTGAAAATTCAATTGCATTGCTGAAGGCTGGGTAGCTCTCTCAGTACTTCTTTTGGACTCAGAGAATATCCTGAAAGGCCTAAACTACTTGTTATGACTTGAGGCATCTCTTGCTTTATCAACAGAAAAGGAGAATCCCAGAAAATATTTTAATTACAACTGGAAACCAATTGCCATTCAGCTATTTACTACTGTAGGCTATCATATGGACTTTGGTATTTAATAAGGATTTAAAATTTGTTTAGATTTGTGAAATTATCTTTTTGCTCTGAATAAGAGAGAGAGAGAAAGAAAAAAAACCAAGTAATCTTTCACTTGGGGTATTTTAACGCACTTTGCAATATTTAGCAAATATAATGTCTGCACACTTGGTCTTATTATCTGTGCTTGCTCTCTTATCAACCTTACGTACTCTTCCCCTTCTTTACTGAAGCAGTGACAGGCTCCATGAGTAGAAGAGTCTAATAACCCACCAGCAACTCTTTCACATTGACTAGGCTTTGAACCCTTTCTTCTACTCACATCCTTCTGTAAACAATACATCAACTGAATTTAATACCTGTCAAATAAAAAAGTACCATTAAAAATAACCAAGATCCTCAAACCATTTCCTTTTTGGCATCATTGATCAGAATTATTTATTACAAGTTTGAGCATTACCCACTAAACCATTTTATCACAATGTTTTTGGCACCTATTACAGAAGTAGTGAGGCATTAAATGTGAAGCTTTCTTGCTGCAGTGCCTGGAGGTAACTGATCAGTGTGGCAAAGATCTTCTGGGTGCATAAGATATATATCTCACCTTCCAGTGATTAGTTTGTCAAAGCCACAAGATCTATGAATATACTTATTTAATCTGTCAAAAGGATATAGTACAGCTTGAAAAGTCATCTTCAAACCTGATGTAGCAGAAAATTTCAAACTATTGATTAGATTCAGACATTCACTTTAATCTGAACATGTACTTTGGTTCATCAATAGGTCAAGTAGCTTATGAGAGGAACCCAATAATATTTGAATCTTGAATCAGCAAGTTAATACACCCTGAGTATTTCAAATTATTTTTTCCTGAGATCACTTTTAAAGAGAAAGGAGTTTTTGTGTAAGCACAGAATAGCAGACTGAAGTTGTGTTCAGCTACAGCATCTCTCCTCTGAAGTGATGTGGAAGAGGTTAAAGCAAAAACAAGAGAAAACAAATTAAAATGAGATTTATCTAAACCTGCTGTCACTTTTGTCAAGAGAAGCTTAAATGGAAAAAAAAAGAATTGGTCTTGGATCCCTGAAACAGGAGCTATCTAAATAATACAGTATTTTGTTCTGAAAGGACAAAAACTTTGCTGTGACCAATTTTGTTTCTAAATACTGGAATAATGTACCTACTGTGTTCATTTCAGAAAATACTATATAATTTATCATGCATGTCATGACCATACTATTAGATTTGCTGTACTCCTTGTTGATATTATTGTTAGGATTTTGATCTCTTTGGTTAGATAAAATATTTCAGGGTGTGTGCAATTTATTTTTACTTTACTTTTGCATTATGCATTTGTATATTTTTTTTTATATAATATGCCTTTGTATGCTTTTTCATATTTTAGCTTCCTGGATTAGTGGAAGGTACCTTTCCCGTGGTGGGGGATTTGGATCTAGATGACCTTTAAGGTCTCTTCCAACCCAAACCTTTCTATTTCTTTTTTATTAAAATTGATAACACACTCCTGATAATTTTACGCCATTTATTTCCTTACAACTAACCAAAAAGGAACACGTTTCCTTTATTTCCACACAAGCACTAAAATCCTTTTTATGTGTTCTGCCTTCACAAAAGAATGAGAACTTGGTGGGCTTCCCCTTCCCTGAAAATTCAGGCACTGGGGATACAAGGCAGTTTAGGCAACTGAAGGAAGAATTACTCTCAGGCAGCTTTAGATATCTAAAAATCTTCTGTCTCTAATACACTCATCCATTATTGGTTTGCCCTGATAGAGGCCATGCAAGGAGAGAATCATCTTCTGAGGATGGTTCTTCTCACCTGTTTTAAGATGGGTTGACTCCAGTTGACCCCACCTATGGAAATGCCTGAGTGTCTTTCCCATTAACTATTGTGGGATCCTACTTGTAACAACAAATACCATGTGAATAACTTGCCCCTAGAGTTAAATTTTTCTTGAAAAAGATGAACCTTCATTATGGAATGCACTCCCTCAAACTGAATTCCAATCCAATTAATCAACTGCCTTAACTGTCTTTAAACAGTTGTCAGATTGCAAAGGTTTAAATTTTCCTGTCTTGACACTGGAAAAAAAAAATCAGGAAATCCATTCACCATGTGATCAGCTCATGAAAGTACAAATCCTACACCCACAGAAAAAAAATTTCTGTGAGTACTGCAAGATACTCAGCAAGATCTTACTGTGTTAGGGTCAAAACCATGTAACATAAAATATACTTAGGCTGCTACGGCTTCATTATCCATTACAGTTTAATTTATGAAGTCTGCAACTACACATTTAATTATTCCAAATAATTATTCCAGCATTTACACTTCAAGTCTCAAAATGAAATTGTGCATATAAAACCAAGTATTTTCTCAATTAAAGTAAATAATTTACATATGAATACATAGACATATATTTATATATATACACAATTTCACACTTATATACACACATGCACATTTACAGTGTGGTGTATTTACAGGTGTATACTTTATATATCTTTTCCTACATAAATCTCTGTGCTTTGAACATATCCATGCAACTAAATACTTTGTGCAGATCTTTCTTTACCAAGGGTAAAAAAATATATTAACAGATTTTTTTTCTTATTCTGTCTAAATTCTAAGTAATAAATGGCTGCCTGTTCCTTGCAGTTTTCTGTAAAGATCTTCTTCTTGATTTGCTCTTGCTTCTATGTAACACCTGCAGTCTGGTGTCTCCCTCACGAAGGAGTCTGGCAGTTATGATTTTGTGCCCTAGATGAATTGAAACAGACCTGCTTATTTATTTACTTTGGGCAGCAAATCCATATAAAGCAGATGTAGGCTAACCACTAAAATAAACCACAGGCAGAGGTAGCTGTTTAGAGTAACATCTGCACTAGCATATGTCAGAAGGGCTTAAAAAGGGAATTTATTTCAGCATTTCACTTAGACTAATGATGCCAGCAAAGGCACATTGTTAAATAGAGAGAATATGGATTTTGGAGACCATCAGTTTGAGAGAACTATCAGACTGAGAATCTAAACATATTTAGGTCAAGGTTGGATTATAAATTCAGAAACTTCTTAATAGAGTATTTCCCTATTGATTCCTTGCCTTCTGACTCCTACTGAGTCTGCATCTGTTCCTTCTCTAAGCAGACAGAATGTGGAATAGATGCAAATATGATGCAGTTTGTTGATTAAATTCTTGGCTGTGTTTATCTGTTGGAAGCCTCACCATCAGGCAGTCAATTTAATCAAACAATAATCTTCATTCACTGGTGATCTCTTATAAAAAATGTATCCATGGTGCCTGCTGTGTCCTGTATTTATTGAAGATGTATCTCTTCATGGGTTTTAGCACAATTGTGTAAAACTGATAATCAAGAGGATTATTTGGAATAACATGCGGTACCACACACAACTTTTTTGTCCTATCCCAAGACAATACTGCTCTTCTTCAGGCACAGTTGACATCCCTCTGGACCAGGCCAGATTATTATTCATTACATTTCTGACATTCCCCATGGCTATGCAAAAGCATGAAAAAATCAGGTCCTTTGCCAGTTTAGTGTTTTATTCTGAGCATTGGGGATTGATA
Source organism: Mystacornis crossleyi (assembly GCA_013400655.1). Lineage (NCBI taxonomy): Eukaryota > Metazoa > Chordata > Aves > Passeriformes > Timaliidae > Mystacornis > Mystacornis crossleyi. The sequence goes on from VYZQ01017061.1 coordinate 54,517, forward strand.
GTCAAACCAAACTAAACATCCTTGTTTAGAGTCTTTGCTACACACATGATTAAATGTGAGGGAGGGAAGGAGACATTTCTGCTGTTCTGTTTCCACTAACAACAACTCTAATCTCAGATACTACAGCATTTTAACCCTCATAAGTAACATAGGCAAGCTGATGTTAAAAAACAGTGAAAATTAGGTCTGTTATTCACATTAGAGGTAAACAAACTGCTTTTCCATTAAGAGCTAAGGATGGGAAAGACTGCAAATTCTAAAACAGGTTTTATTGTTATTTTGAGGGCTCACATCCTCTGGAATATCCTTCACCTTCTTCCCAGAAGCTACTACCAAGAGTGAAAGACTGGCTGATTTGCACCTTCCTGAGATAGAATAGGCCAAACCCAAATTTTCAACTGTCTTTGTCCCATCAGGCAGGACATATGGTTGCTAAACCTTTCTTGAAAACCCCTCAAAAATGAGGCTCCACAATGTGCCCCAGACAATCTATTCTAATATTTCACTGGTGTTTTTCAAGTGGTTTTGTAGTGGTCTTATCAACACTGATATAGACAAAAACTGTCCAGTTGTTCAGCACATCTTGTACCTGAACACTGCTGTCACAAAACACACTGGTCTTTTCATTTTTAATTTAAACATTCCCATTTTGTTCAATCTTTCCTGTAGTAATTTTTTATAAACCTCTCTGGAGTCTCTCCAGTAGTTTCAGAAGGTTCTTGAAGGGCTGCCAAAAACCAGAGAAATACTCAGCCGAGGTCTTGTCAGTGCAGAGCAGAGCAGAAAGATCATTTGTCTGTACAATATCTGCACTTTTCACAGGAGGGTGACATTGATGTCTCATGTTCTTGTGATCCACTGTAACTTGTGGGTGTTTTTCTAAAGGACTGACATCAGTATAGTTCAATGTTTAGGCCTGATTTTTTTTCCCCAGTGTAATACATTTGACTGCAGAGTAATATATTCTCTGAAGTGAATTACATCTCTCTCACACTGATTTCCAAGATGATGTTAAACTCTGTGTACATATTCCTGGCAGTCCTCCCAACCTTGGTATGATCACCAGATTTAATAATAACATTCTTTATCAGTCAGATGTTAATATATTTATTATGTAGAGATGGACCAGGACAAATCCTGAAGAAACCAGGTTTGTATACCCTGCAATATGCAAAATTATTTATTAATTCATTATTAAATATTCAAAGTCCGTTTTTCTAGTTTTCTTGCAACTGATATGTTATATTGGCAACTGCGTGTGGCTTTGCAACTCATTAACAAGAGCAAGAGTCTCAAAGCCTGGCTCCATGTGCCTGTTTTGTAGACTTGGGGAAGGTGAAGTCTCCAGTGTGCTGAGGGTTAAATCTCTTCCTATCTCAGTGCAACGTACAGAAGGGATTGCTGGCCTAATAAGGTTGTGGGTTATTTTGGTTTTGTTTTTTGTTTTGTTTTGTGTTGGGTTGGGGTTTTTGTTCTTTGGTTTGGTTTTTTTCTGTTTGTTTGTTTTTGTTGTCATTTTTTTTCCTTTTAAACTGGACTACATTTCATAAAAGTGACTGTATTTCAGCAGCTTATAGGACCACTGACACCTGTTTGAAAAGATCTCAAGATTACTTCTGGACAAGATTTTCAAAGCTGTTGAGGCATTTAGAGATGCATATTTAATTTTTCAAGGTCTTACCCAGCTACAGTCTTTGAAGAATAAAAAATGCTAATAGCTACCTAGTATCTGATTATTCAGGAAATGACATGCTCTGGTGCCAATTCCATGGGGCACCACTTAAATCTATTCGTACTGATTAACAAGAAGTACATGTGTCAAATCTAAACACTGATAAAAAGATAAAATAATTGTTTATACCCAGGAATATTTCTTTTTTCCTTTTACTATTTAAAAATATATTAATTCTTTCAAGGTTTTTGATGTTGACAGTATTGGCGAGAAATCTAGTTTCAAGCTCTATATCAAAAAGATACGTTATTTTTCTTAAACAAGGATCATTGTATATTAGCTATATGTACAGCTGATGAAAGAAAATGTGTTTAATGGCTGCTATTTGGCATTCCTTCTTGAAAAAGAATGAAATATCTGAAGTATTTTCTTTACAAGTTATCTGCTAGTAGTTACTACCCTGTTGATCTAGGGAGTAAATCTAGCATCTGCAGAGCTGTGATTCACATCTGATCTTATTTCACTAATTGAAGGACCTTTTTTTTCTCTCAGATGACAACTTCTGGCTTCAAGTAAACATTGTGCTGCTTTGTCAAAGGCTTTTACACATTTCTACTGAATGGCCTGAAGGTTTTTTTATTCCTAATATTCTCAAACTGTTAACATATCTCAAGTACATGAAACAAAATTCTTCAGAAAGCCAGTGCTGGACTGTTACATTCTGTGACTAGAAGTACTGAAATGCATATGCGTACATATTCCTTTCTATTTTTTTTAACATTTGAATATATGTTGGAGAATTATAAAGGACATTCCTCTGAGTGTTCAAAAAAAATGTTGACATAGAATTTCACTCTTGTTCATTCTGAGGTCTAAGAAGTGTTCCTGGCTGGTTTGGTAAATCTGTAAAGTGCTGTTCATAGATTAATTACATCATAGATTCATAGAATCATAGAATGATAGAATCATTGTGGTTAGAAAAGACTCCAAGATCACTGGCCCCATAACTGGACACAGTACTTGAGGTACAACCTCACCAGCAACTAGTAAAGAGTGTTGATTCCTAGTATTTCATGTAACAATGTATTCTTCTGCCTATAGTACTCTTTCCTCTGCATTTCAAGCGCCTTCCTTCCAATTTTACATATTGAAATTGTTTTATTCTGAATTGCAAATGCCAAAACAGGCAGAATTTGAACTCAAGTCTACCTGCTTAGTGCCCCATAGGCTGCAAATTCATTCTCTTACATGGCCTGGCATATTGCCAACTATCCCATTCACTTTCGCTCAAAGTTTTTTTTCTATAACTACAGTAATGAAGCTATGACACTTATAAGTTCATATCACCACCATGTGGTGGTCCAGTCCCCCCTCCTGAGGCCTGCTCTTTGATTTCAGAAGCTCCTGATAAGCCCTGACTGAACTAGCTGAGTGGGGAAGTGTCCCTTGACCATACGAGCTGATGAGCCCTGGTCATACCAGGAGCTCCGACATAGTAGAGGTGGGAACAACCAGAAACATCATATATGCCCAAACAAGATAGGAAACAAAGGATAAACAACTATCCTCTGTAGTCTTAGTATACCTTGTACCTGAGTCATAGCCCAAGTGGGGCAGTACCGTTGTGAATTGTAGCCTTAGTGGAACTGTACCACTGTTACTGCACTTTGGGAAAATTCCTCAGTAGTTATGGGCTGGGATTATGGCCAGGATGGGAACTTACTGATGACCAAAGTCAATTATCTTGTGTCCCTGCGAGGAGCCAATTCAGTTTTGTTATGCCTCAACAATGGTTGTCAGAGGCATGTGGAGGAGCATACACCTGCCACTTGCAGAAGGCAGCCAGGAGTGGGGGAAGCCTCGTCTCTGGGAAGACTTCACCTGGCAACATCCCACACGAGGCAGGCAGCAAGAGACACTGTGGAGGGGCTTCTCCAACCAGGTTGTGAGCAGCCCCCCACCAATGGATGGCGCAGGATGTTTGGACTAGACCAATGGATCACTGCTAGCAGGCAGAGTTTGGGAGGGGCCAGGGGGGCATAAAAAACAACTCCGTCAGGACTTTCAGGGGCTCTCTACTGTTCGCTGTTCCCAGTCACTCCCTTTTTCCCCCTGCCCCCAGCCTGCCTGCCTTTTGGCTCCTCTGCCCTCACTGGCTCGCCCTGACACC
>VYZQ01017061.1:58486-76110 GCA_013400655.1 Mystacornis crossleyi
ACACATTGTTTTTCCTCTGGGCATGTGAAATGATTATGATACGAATGTTACTATTTCAAATCTATAGTTAACTCAATGTTATAATTGAAGTGCAGTCTATTGAGTCACTTTCCAAATGTTAAAGTATTTAGTGATTAAGTGCTGCTGAACCCTTTTGCATCCTTATCTTTGCATCCATATCTTTTGCATCCTTCCCCTCTCTTGCATTCTCAGCTTCAGTGTAAATCTTTCCAAATTGTTTCTCTTTTGATCTTCCTTGTGCCTCAACCTGTGTAGTAAGTAACACAGTGAACTTTGCCACTGAACTCTGTAAATCTGCACTTTCACAAATTTGTATTAAACCTTTCTTTTGCCATGGCCTTTGACAGTGTTTCTTGAAGTGGCAAAACCACTCATCCACAACAATCACAACAATCAAAGCATAGCTCCAGCTTAGCAGTGGGCCAAGATTAGTAAGCAACTGGAGCCTTTAGAAGGTTTCCCTATAAAATTTAAATTATTTAAATTTTATTTAAAAGAAATTGTATCATTCTTCATGACTGAATTCAAGCACTCTACTACAATATATATTATTAAAAGTTATAGTTTTGTGCAAATAGTTGATTGACAACAGTTACAACATTGTGACTTACTATCAATTATGAAAAAAATGGTTTAGGTGTGTCTGTATAAATGCAATCAAAACCTCACATGCTTCTTCAGATTTGTATTTATGGCCTAATCTTGCACTAGATTAAAATCCAAATTTATCCCAATGAAACTGTACTGAAAGGCAGGTCAGTCCTGGAATTTGACACAGATCATGTTATAACACTTAAAACTTATTTTATTCTATTCAAAATAAGTAGTTTATGGGGTAAAAAAAGCTATCCTGAGGAGATATACAAAGTGATAATATTTAATAAGCATATGCCATTGCTTGAGGCTTCTACTTTTTAAAATTTCCATTTCTGTAAAGGGAAAAATGATATAAATTTTAATTTAAATTTAAAATATGAAAGCTTTGCAGACTAACACATGTCTTTTTAATAAAATATAAGGAACTTATTACTGTGTAAAATCAAGATTTGTGCTTTTGTTTTATTGTGATATATAGTTTCAGGTTTGACAGCCTGAACTCATGTTGCAGCTTTTTATTTCACTTGAATTCAAAATAGTATATTATGTCATCAAGAAAAAATCACAGTAATGTAATCTTGTCCCCTGAGATGAATTTTTATATTTGGTCCATAGATTGTTCTCTCTGGTCCATTATAAAAAACATAATTAAGTTTTATAACATACATTCATGAGTGGTTCAGTGCATATATGTCATTTATGATGTTTTCTATTTTGTTTTATATTTACATTGTTAATACAAATTTTCCATGCTACAGCTAAGGAAAACTGAGAAGTTCACTTGCAATATTACCATTGAGAATATAAAAAAGAATCAGAAAAGTTATAAAACTAACATATTTACTTGTCATACTCTTCTTCCCAGTTCATGGAATAAATACCCTTGTGAAGGGAATTGAGAAAACAGCATGTCTTTGTATGTTCCAGGGATTTTGACCTGAAAGCAAACCCAAGGATATTAGAAGTGATAGGATTTTAGACAAGTGATGTTTTGTTGTTCTTGTACTTTCTCTCCCTTTAGAAGCAAGTACTACTTTGGAGGACTTAAACTCTTGAATTAAGATATCCAGATAAGAAAGTTGTGAGGAGGAAGACTAAATATCAAAATATTATGAAAACTTTTCTCCTATTTTATGGTTATTGTTTTCTGTAATAATACTTTCATTCTTGGTCTAGTTTTTCTGGTTTGATATGTTGAAAAATTTCTTTTTTAAAGCATAAGATAAGAGCAGAGAAAAAAAAAGTGATACCACTGTAGAATTTAAAAGTCTTTGCACAAGTTTAAGTCAAATGAACAGATGAATTAAGTTTAATACTTTAATTTTGTCCTGTTAACTGCTGAAAATACAAAGGAGTCTGAAAGATCAATTTGCAACATACCAAATATTATACTTAAAGAGGTCTCAACAACAACCAAACCCACCCTCTTCCTTCCCAAAACAGAGAAACCACCATTAGGTTTTAGTTTTCTGAACAATTAATATAGACTTTTATTTTGCTGGGGGTCCTGAAAATCAGTTGAGTTTAGACATTACACTAGAATATTGTTGAAAGTTCTGCTAAAGTCCAATTACAACACTGTGGCTTTCATATGGGTGTGCATATGCTTCTGCTTCTCATGTACTTCAAGGAAGATAATTTCCATGAAATTTGCATGTGATTAAATACAACAAATCTTTCCATTGTCAAACCACAGCAAAACTCTGTCAAGTACTGCTACATTTTATTGAGATAGAATGTTCTAAGCAAACATCCTCTGGGGATGGTGATAGACTGACTGAATAGGAAAAATCAAGTAGACAATTAGCAGAGAAGACATGGTAACAGTTGGAGATAAAAAAACATAAGCTCCTACTATATATATCTTTCAGCTATCCCCAAAAGATGGATGTATGCCAGGAGATCAGGAGAGCCTAGGAATAATCATGTTGTTCATGCCATTTAAAGGAATCCACAAAAACTGATAAAACTGAAAACCAGTCACATTTCTTGTTATGAATACTCATCAAGGCAGTTAGTAATTTTCTCATTGTGGTAGCACATTTTCTTATTGTGATAATGTGGTTAACTGTTAAACGCCCACCCAGCTGCTCTCTTATTCTGTCTCCTCAGCAGGATGGGGGAAGAGAAATGGAATAAAAACAAGAATGAGAAATCTAGTGGGTTCAGAAGAGGACAGGGATATTGCTTGCAACACCATCAACGTCAAAGCAGATTTGTCTGGGGGAAATAGATTCAGCTAAGAAACAAAGACAAACATTAAAACATCAGCTTTTCTTCCCCCTAGCCAGACTCTACCTTACTCATTTGCTCCAGACAGATCCACCCAGACCCAGAGGTGAGGGAAGGCTGGCACAGGGAAAGGGCTCCTCTGTGTCCTGCAGTGGGTCTGGTTTAAAGCCATCTGGAACCACCCAGGTCCAGCATGGGGCAATCCCTGGTTTCTTCTCACGGAGGACATGCCTGCAGCTCTGCCCTGCTGCCAACACATCAACACCTACACCAAATACACTCACTGATTTTGACTTTAAACAATATTTTATTTTATACTATTCTCATTGTTTCCATATTTTCTGTTATAATTAGTACTATGCCATCAGCACAAAAATAATTGTGACAATGATATAGTTTATTGTTAGAGAGAGAATAATTTAGAGTTTGGAAGAAAAATACGTCTTGTCATGGCAGTGTAATTATTCATAAAATATACAAATATTTGCGCAGGTCAGACTAAACCTCTTTTCAATAATATCAGTAATGTAGATTACAACTCCTGAAGACTAAAACCAGAACTGTGTTAGCAAAATGCATATAAATCTGCATTGCTATTAGGAAAAAACGGATTTGTCAGGTAAACAAAATCAGTGAGTGAGGTAAAAGGTTTTTCTTTTACGTATTTCACAAAGTTGTGGTTCAGAGTTTTAATAGTATTTTGGTTTAAGCTTTGGAAGAAAGATTACAGATGATTTTGTGTTTTTTCACACCAGTTCACCTGCCATCTCAAGTCACTGTCTACAAGCTTGGGACTAAAATGGTCTATTGAGTAATTTTCCCTGGTTCTCTGGTCTTATTTCAGTTCCTACACTCAATGGATTTCATTTGATTTTAGGGTTGACTGGCAGTGCTCTATCATTGTATCCGCTCAAGGGAATACTTCAAGAAAAATGTTGAAAAGGTCATTTCCATAGTTTTTCTGCAATCATATTACCGTGCATGATAAAGTCTCAAGCAGTGTATCTGGACTTGCTAGTAACTGTTTTCTTTTGACTGTGAGATAGATAATGAGATCGGACAATAATTAGGAGGTTAGTTTGTCTTCCAAATGTCTTGAAAATTTTTAATTGTCTGTTTGATATCATTTTCTAAAAAGCTGGAAAAAAGACCCTTTTGCAGTATCTAATTACAGTATCAGACTCCTTGGACAGGTTTGATGCTGTAGTGCTGGTGCAAATTATCTTTGAGACAAGAATTGCACAGCATTTAAAGTAACATGCAACAGAAAGGTAAAATTAAAATGATAATCTGGGGTTTTAGATTTGGCGATTTTTTGGTCAGAAGACACTGGCATTATAGAAAATTACAAATTTAATTGCTGCATAAACTTAATTTCCTGGTATGACATTCCTGGAAGCACATCAGGTGTTTAACAAAAAATTTAGGGCTTTAGGATTGTGACAATTGACAGTGCCAGAAGTATGCCATCCAATTCTGGACAAGTAATTTAGAGTCAACCACGTTCATTGACTCTTGGTTCTGTGATTTGAAAGAAACAACAGATAGAACTTAATGTCTGTAGCTTTTCCTCCTAAATACTTATCTTAAGGCTGTAGTTTTCCACCTATATGAAACTTGAATTAGAATTTCCACAGGATCACAGAATATTCTGAGTTGGAAGGGACCCACAAGGATCATCAAGTCCAGCTCTCAGGAGAATGGCCCATATAGGGATCAAACCCACAACCTTGGCATTATTAGCACCATGCTCTAACCAACTGAGCTAATCCCATCATGTGTTCATGTTTTTTTATTTCATAAAATGAAGAACCATTTTAAGAAGTTTTCATTTTACATATTCGAGGCAAACGCATGATACATGGCAGGATTGTTACTTTTGGTTTTAATTTACTGAATCTGTAAGATTGACAATTGAAGCCTTGTTAGTTCTCCTAAGTCACCCAACATGGGAAGCAGTTTGCACATAACCAGTCCACTAAATTTTTATGCAGTAAAATCTTTGGATCATTTATTTGTTCTTTTGTTTTCTGAAAACGTTTAGCAAAGTGCAGAGGAGGCAGTGAAAATGAAACAATCATGCACAAAAGAAAAAAATTATGTTTTCATATTTCAGAAGATATGTTGAATTATGTCTGTGGAAAATGTTTCAGTTTATATTATCAGAGACTGAAGACTAATCAAAATACTCTTGTCCTTTGTGGCAGGACATGTCTACCCCCACTCTCTACCACAGATGGTTGGTGCATATGCAAGAGATAACTCAGGTGGGTCACAGGCCCAGCATGGGGTATCTCTGGTGCCAAAGGGCTCAGACACCCAGCTAAGAATCAACATCTTAGTCTGGAAAGCAAATGTGGGAAGAGATGAAAGAAATATTCCTAACCAAAAGACACGGTTCTTATGGCTATAAAAGCCCACACAGTTACACAGAGGCAGAAGTCTCTTACACACTCCACGGAAATGTGTGAGAAGATTTTTCCCTGGAGCTGGATGCAACTCCAGGTCACTTTCCCAGGAGCTGAGAGAAAGGATTTCTCGCTGTGTACTCCAACAAAGAACTGGATGGTAAGAAACATTGAATTCTAAGTTATACTATTTCTTAGCTAGCTGTAAATTTAATGGTACCTTTAACTCCGTGTGTAATACTAGTACGCCTTTTTATCTTTTCCCTGTGTAGTAATAGTCTGTCTTAAGTCTTATGTCTGTTAGTTTTGTGTCTATAAATAAATAATTAATTTTATAATAGACCGAATCGATCATTATTAAAGAACTTGTGAATGGTAGTGGATTTTGGGGTGCTGGCCACCTCAATAACGTGACTGCCTGCTGCCAGAGGCCTGGGCAAAATGCAAGGACTGATTTAAACCCACATCATCCATTCATAACATCCTTCTCTAGCAGTCTGCCTCTATTCTCACCCTCAGGATCCTTTTCTGGGAAAGACCACTCATCATTCTCTTTCACTGTTCAGAAAAGTCCTACTCTTCTGGTGATACAGAAATGTCATGAGTTTGTCCTGTCCTGGAGCAGAGTCAAATGCAAAGAGGACACAGCTGTGATGAGTCATAGTGAAAAGAACAACAAAAGTAAGAACTGAGAATAACTGAATCTTGACATGGATCTTGGATCAGCAGCTGACATGAAAACCTGGCCTGAAATTGCTGAAAAGGTCTATCACAGTGTTCTGGACTGATCTGATCGGCAGCCTTTGTCAACAGCCAGCTATAAAAACCTCAGCAGTATAGACTAGGGCATAATATTTTGGGGAATATCCTTAAATGGATGTCTCACATCATGTGAGTGTAAAGACATGAAAATTTCTGTATTTCAACTTGAGCCTTTTGTCTCTTGTTCTGTCAGTATGAGAACATTTACTGTGTGTATACCTCTCTTTATTAACCACTCTGAATTAAAAACGCCATTAGTCATTTGAAATCTGGAGACCAAATTCATGCAGTTATCTTCAGTATGTTGCCCCATCTCTGGAACTGTTCAAGGCCAGGTTGGATGGGGCCTTGAGCAACCTGGTTTTAGTGGAAGGCAATGGACAGTGAGGCAAACGTGACCCCATGGTGTGCCCTAAGGGTAAGGGTGGTGAACAGCTCCTGAGCTATATGAACAGAGACATGGCATGCAAATTAAAGGACACGATTGTGAACCCTAAAAATATGTGGTATTTTTCAGACCATATTTCAAGGCTGCATCAAATTTTGTCCCCCAGCACAGCAGAGAAGTAGGCAAATGGCAGGAAGCTCAGTGGAGGGCCTCAAGGTGGTGAGGGCTGGAGCATTTTCCCCATGCGGAGGTACTGTCAGAGCAGGGCTGGGTTAGGCTGGAGAGTGGATACCTTCCAATTCACCACACAGACTCACAGCACCTATGAGAGGTCACCAAGGAGACTGATGTGGTTGTGGCACAGTGGAGCAGGGGAGAACACTGAAAGACATTGGGTGAAGGAAAGGTTCAGGCTAAGTATTGAAAGATTCTGTTTCCACGTAGGGACAAAGATGCAGTACGGCAGATTTTCCTGAGAGGCTGTGTCATCTCTGTCCTTGGTGGAATTCAAGGCCTGACTACACCAAGATGTGAGGATTCCAGAGCTGGCCCTGTTTTGGGCAGGGGATTGGACTGGAGACCTCCTGAAGTCCCTCACAGCCTGAATTATCCTGTGATGTAATTCTATGTATAGCAATATGTACAAGAAAAGGGGCTATATTTTACTCAGATTGCAGGTTTATATATCTCATATTGGATTTACACCTTTGTCAATTTCATAATATAGGGCAAGTTATTTTCCTTCAATGAAAAAGATCAGAAATAAATATTTGGTTACCAGAGGGCATAATCTTTTTTTGCATTACTATTGCTATTCACTATACTTACTTGTCATTCAAACTTTTGTAATGAAAACCATTTGTTGAAATCTTTTCTGGCAGCATTTATTATATTCACTAAGCTTCAGAAAATAAAACTCCCTTAACATCAACAGTAAGAAAATCTAAAACAAAGTGACTTTCAGGCTGATTTGTAGATATTACAGCTATTTTGAAGACAACAGATTTGTTTGCATTATGTCATTTCCCACCCAGCACAGTGTGTGCTTTCATTACAAATATATTCATTGGGCTTTGCTGAAAATATACCCAACCTAAGTCAAAATTAGATCCAAATGAGATCTCTTGAGTGTAGTGAGAATTGGAATGAAGGCCCCCAGCTATAAGGAAAATGTATAACAATATCCTGACAATAATATTCACCCAAGAAAGTGCTAAGAATTTAGGTTTATTATGCCTCACTGGGTTATAGCAGAGGACAGAGAATATATCAGAAATGAAGGCAAAACTGGAACAGAGACTAAAAAGCTACTGAAAAGAGAAAACATATGCTGTAACAAAACATTCACTGTGCAGTATTAACTGTTAGGTAAGAATGCTGAAATGACAAAGTCCTTGGAGTTTATTTCCAAGAAATTCAAGAATTAATGGGTACAGCTAAACCAAAATTCTGCTCCGGAGATCAATGTTAGCTTTTTTTCAGTCAGACAGATTTGTACCTTCATGGGCTGGTGCCTTAAAATTTCTATCTTTCACTACACAGTCTCAATAAATGCATTGCATAACTGAAAATCAAATGCAGAAAATCCTGAACAACTCCCCAAGTCAAAGTTATAGTAAATTATTATGAATATCTACACTACAGTCATTAATTAATGTTGGCACCAAGAAGCTTATGCACCGCCAAATGCACAGACCATAAAGAACTGAAGTATTTACAAATGCAAGAGTGTTGCATTCATTACAGTTAATTAGATATATAAATTAATACAGGACCATTGGACTGGTACTACGTTTTCTTGGAAATCAATAAACACACTAATAGTTCTACAGAGCAACATTTACATCAAATACTTCTATAAAAATACCAAACAACAAACGAGAAACAAAAAACCTTTTCCAAACCTGGGATATACTAATGTATTTTGACACCAACAACTCAGAAAGGATGACTTCTATAGAAAAAAAGAGTGCAATAAAAGAGCAAAAACTGAATGATTTTGATGATCAGAGGGCTGGAGCACCTCTCCTATGAAGACAGGCTGAGAAAGCTGGGATTGCTCAACCTGGAGAGGATAAGGTTGTAGGTAACCTTCCAGTACCTAAAGGAAGCCTACAACACAGTTGAAGTGGGACTTTTTACAATGACATGTAGTGATAAGACAAGGGGTAATGGCTTTAAACTGAAAGATGGCAAGTTTAGATTACACATTAGGAAGAAATCCTTCAATGTGGGTAGTGAGACCCTGGACCAGGTTGCCCAGGGAAGTTGTGGATACCCTATCCCTGGGAATGTTCAAAGCTGGGTTGGATCAGGTTTTGAGCAACCTGGTCTAGTGGAATGTGTCCCAGCCCATGGCAAGGGGGTTGGAAGTAGATGACCTTTATGGTTCCTTCCAATCCAAACCATTTATGAGCAGACAAACATACAAGCTGAAAATCAATAACACAGAATGAAAAATGGCAAGCAGAATTTTCTTTCTTGTTGGGACCAACTGAATGTAAAACTAAGGAGTTGTAGTAGTTGATCAATAGAGAACTATGTATTCCCATGACAATACAAGTCTGAAAAAAGGGAATGATGAAGAGCTGACAGAGACAGCCAGTAATAAAAGGGAAGCATGCATACAACTGACAAGATATCAGAAATAGCACACATACAATTCAATTCATATTTAAGAAAACAAAAGGGTGGTAATGTGAGAATACAAAAGGAAGGGTTATTTGAATGATAAAGGGGATGAAAACTGATTTAGAACATGGAATTAAAAGTATGTGGTTTCTTCAGCCTACAAATACAAAAGACAAAAGGGATATGAGTAACATTTGTAATTTATTTATGACTGAAGGATTAGAGAAGGAAAAGAAAACAGATTAAAAAAAAATTCAGATATAGGGAAGGCTGGAACAAAAGCCAGTACATACAACATGTAATATGTATATGAATAAACATGGAATATATAGATGAATAAATGAAAACTAGGTATTTGAATAAACTATCTAAATCAAAGAGGTTATCAAAATGTTTTTGTATAGAGTAAGTATAGCTCCTTATCAGGTCATGGAAAGGACAGGACATGAAAAAAAATACAATGCAACTATCTGAACAATGAAGGTTCTTGCACCAGTAGGTTGAGTTCTCTTTCAGTTCCAGAAATCAGCATAATGTTAGTGTTTGGATACATACTTAGAATTCCATGGACTCAAGCAGTTTAGTTTCTCTGAAAATTTTACTCTAAACTTAAAAAGAAAAACAAAATAAAGAGTGAAGAAATTTGCCCTTTAGTTCATGTCCCAAAGCTTATAAGATGGGGAAAACAAAAAAAAAGGACAGAAAAGAAATAGTCAAAAGTAGATGGCAAGGTAAGTTTTCCTTACAGTTCATAGTTCCATCTGGAGTACTAGTGAGAATGAGAATGGTAAAACATAGAAGTTGGAAAACTCCCGTAATTTTCCTATTTGTTTTTTAATCCTCAGCTTTATATGCTGCCTCTTCTGCTTTAAGGTCCAGACTCCCAGTCTGTATTCAATTTTAAAATCCCTGTTGATTTCAAAGAGTGTTGACTACATGCTCTTAACCCAATATCCTTGGATTTTTTTTTTCTAAAAGTGATCAAGGATAAATACAATGTCTCTTTCTCCCCACAAATAAATCTGTACAAACTAAGAATCAACTGAAATATTATTATCAAATGCGGATTTGTTATTAGTCTGGTTTCCTTTCTATTTAAGTCATGGAAAAATTAATACTGGTTCTGATGAGAGAGTAATTATTTTAAGAAGGATTTATTTTTAAAATCTTTTCTGTAAACTACTGTGATGTAAAAACAACTTCTAACATAGATATGAGCCTGTCATAACTGAGTTCCAAATTCTAAGCAGTAATAAGTAACGAGTCATTGGTTTCTACAATTGAAAGGAACTCATGAGAACCCAAGAGTTTTCCTAATTTTGAAGCCAACTCTGTCAGTCCATTTCAAAACCAGAGCAGCAGAACAGCTGATAAGTTATATGAACTTCTCCAAAATTCAATTGGCACAAGAAATCCAAAATAAGTATTTCTGAAATAGTCTTCTCAGATTAAATTCTAATCATATAAAAAGTGGGGAAATATGGGCTTTCTTTCTCTTGATGTCTTAGTAATGTTACAGAGGAAAGAGAAGATTTTGAATGTGTTATAATTTCATTGAATACCTCTTCAGCATGGTGTCTTATGACACACAAATAATTTACATTCTCACCACTGAGGTGCAACTAAGATGAATAGATGAATAGATATTATGACAAAGATATTGTAGCATCTGTAGGACCAGATTTGTCTGCCTCAGACATTTTAAAATTTTATTTTAATATCAATGTAGTGCATTGTTGTTGACAAAAAACCCGCAGACTCCAAGTGTCCATAAATAGGCTTAGTAGCCAAAAATACCGTGATCAACTTCTCAGCTAAATGAACATCCTGAAAGAATCAAAGTTAATTATGTAAGAGATTTAATTTAGCTGGAAGCCACAGCTACTAGCCAAACCTTTGACTAGTTTTCTTAATTCCTGAAAGCTGGTGTTAATAATAGANATAAATAGGCTTAGTAGCCAAAAATACCGTGATCAACTTCTCAGCTAAATGAACATCCTGAAAGAATCAAAGTTAATTATGTAAGAGATTTAATTTAGCTGGAAGCCACAGCTACTAGCCAAACCTTTGACTAGTTTTCTTAATTCCTGAAAGCTGGTGTTAATAATAGAAGAGGAGCTACATTTTCTCAACATGGAGTACTTTGTAAATTTTAGATCATTAATTTTCCAATATAATTAATTAGAAGTGCCATATATCTATGTTGACATCCATACCAATTTGTTTTAGTTTAGAATTTGGGACTGTATCTATTTTTTTAAACATAATTTATGACAGTTATAACACTAGTATATTGTTGATACTAATTTGACTAATTCCTCTCCCTCACTGTTATGTCCAAGATATTGTTCCTTTCTCTTCTTGTCACATCTGTTTGACTTCTGTTGTCTCTGCTACAGCAGAAATGTTCTATGCAATGAAGTGCAGACAGAATATATCCCTGACCTTGAATTATGCTGTGAGTTACATAAAAGCCTTTGTCCTAGTGTACTGTCAGGATCTTAACACTATATGAGGTGGGAAAATGATCTTAATTTCTATGAAAAAAAAAAAATCCAGGGATGAAAACACCAAAAATATGAAAATGCTACTATTTGACTAATTTGCAGATGCTTATCAATCACAACTCATTGACAAAATCATTTTAAGGAATTTTTTTTTTCAGTATATACTAGTATTTTTTAATTATTCAGTAATCTTTTTGATGATTCTAAAAAAGCTCACTTCTATTTTTGGCATAAATCTGTAATGACATCTGCAGATCAAAATGCAGGGTAAATATCTTTGCATTTGGAACTCACACCATGACAAATCTAAACTTATGGTAATACATCCTATTTTTTCTTTTATGAACATCTATTATTCATTGTATTTTCAAAGGTGTGACGACCAAATTGCATATATTTATTTTTCCCTAATTTGCTCTATATTATGTTTTTTGACATTTTTCATTCTCCTTTTTTTACTTTCTGTATTTCAGATGAACCGGGGCAGGTGTGGATTGTCATAGGCCTAGGTCATTACTAAAATCTTTTAATGTAGCAAGATACAGAGCATTTTCATTGATATTTGATATATATATATATATAAATGATGAAACATATCAACATAATAAAGAACATCAAGGATGTACTATTGCAAAACACTGACTCATTCAGACCAATTCAGTACAATTTTCATGTATATATTGCATAGCATACTATGCATATAGTCCTTTCTTATGCAGTGGTGTAATTTTTACAAATCAAGTGCAAATCCTACTCCACACACAATAAAACAAACCCTTGAAGCGTTCTGTCAGATATTGCACCATGTGACTTGCCATGTTAACTGCTGCAGTTTAGGGTTGTTTCACTTTTGTAAGTGAAAAAATTGCCTAGAAAACATGGAAGCAGAGGATATTCAGCCATTCATCAACCTCCACAGAACCTTGAACTTCTCCTTCTCGTTACCTTATGCAATCTGTTGCAACAGCTGTCTTCCTGAGTGACGGATAGCTTTTATATTGTCCTTTGTCTTAACCTGAAAGAAATTTTTTTGCCACAAGTCAATATATATATGGGGGAAAAATCATATAATTCAAATTCTGTCCTGATTTCATACTCAGGAATGTATAACAAGAATTCAAACTGTGTCTTAAATCACCTACCATCAAGGACAAAATCATGCTCACTTTATCTCATTAATTCTAAAGAGGAAAACAGAGAGAAATACAAAGATCTTATAGATTTAGTTGTGGGTTTTTAACCCATTCACTTTTTTTCCAGCTAATTGGAGTGGTTGCCCTTGCATCACTTTGGTACTGAATTGTCTCAGCTTGTTTTTGTTACTGGCTCTCAGAAACTTTCACAAGGGCAAAAGCAGACCAGTTCTGAGATTAGCATAAATTATTGCCAATTCATCTTCTCATCTGAGAAGAAAACCTCATGTAACCACAGCAAAATTCCATGTAAACCCAATAGTCTCAAATAATGTGGATGGGATAGTATCCCTTTTGTTAAAGAATGATAATTTCTAGTTCCATAAAGTGGACCAAGCTCTTAATTTTACTTTAATTACTGGTTTTAGTTTTTCACAAAGCACTTCATCAGTTCTGTTGTACAATTTTACAGAGTGGAATAGGAGTCGGAATTTGTCTTTTCAGCCTTTATTCAGGATAACTTTTCAAAATTTATTTGGGACATGAGAGATTGATAATCTATACTCTACTTAAATATGTTGCATACAACACACACTCCTTACGAGAAATTTCTGTATGTGGTACTACTTATCTGGTGAAAATAAACTACATATCCATTATCCCCACTCAGTTTTCATACATGGGAGGAATACTGTCCTTTGGAAGGGGAACAGCTGACGACATGTGGCAAACAAATTATGTTTTCTTGCTTCCAATATAGACCAATTCACACCTACCTTTTAGTGACACTAATCATGTCACTGCTCGATCAGTCCATGCTATTTTATAAGCTAAAGTTTTCTCACTTCCACTACATGCCATATAACAGCCCGTATACCATGAATCCAGCCTTTTCCTTCACTCTCTTCCCTCTACCTCAATATCTACATTTTCAGCAACAGTAGCAAAGCTGAGCCCTTACCTGACAGATTCAATGAGAAAGTTTTCTTTTATCCACTCAGCTTGTTTTAGACTTGAATTCTATGATTTCAAGCTAGAAGTGATTATGTTCACTTTGAATATAAAAGCACTCTAGATCAGTAACTCAGAAATTAACTTCTATACTTGGATTAATCTTATCTGAAGAGACTTTGAGAGTGAGTTAAAGGAAATGTATTGGGATAGCTTCCAGTTACTATAGAAAAATCATGGGGAGGAAAAGATTAAAAGGAAGGTGAGAGACAGATGCAAAGGGAAAGAGGAATTTGCATTATTTAGTCCTATTTTCCATGTAAGAATATATTTGATGGTCTTTTGTCCAGCAAAGTACTCAAAACTAAGTTCACCTGTCCAGCTTAATTTATCTAATATTTTCCTTGTATATTTCAAAAGAATAATCTAACGCATTATATAATTCTGCTATTCTAATGGGGTAAAAATACATATTTATACATCATATTACAAAACACCTAATCCTCAAAAACTGCTTTAGAGAATTTTTTTAAGACTAAAAATATTTCAGGAAATTAAGTTTTCACTCTGGTGGATTAGTTAGCCTTTAGGTGTTCCAAGCAATTTTGCTGGCTTGCTTTTCCGTGTTTGTATGTTTTCACTTACAGAACTGCTCTTATTAGATTGCCAACTCCAAGGCTAATCCAAGATTAAATTTTTTGAAGACTATGCCATAAGCAAATATGACAAGAAATTATTACAAGTTTTCAGGGTAATAAATATTATTTTGGGTAGAATTTCATGAGAAATTATGGAAAGTAAATTATTGGTCACAGCTGGAAAGCCTTTTGTTATTGGCTTCAGATGCATGTAGACATGTGCAGAGACTACTAAAGTACACTACCAGTCACGTTTTCCAATCTGGATACATTTAAATGTTTCATATATCTTTATGCTACAGTTTATACAAATAAACTACAAGATTTGCTAACACAATGGAGAGATCCATTTAAGAGCTCTTAATGGCACAAAACACTAATGTACTTATGTACAGATATAAAATAAGTACTTGAAAATGCAAGTGTCATTTGAAAGTGGGTGAACTTTAAAGGTCTGCTTTTCACAGGGCCATAAGAGGTTAGTTTTAGTCTGTCTTCATTGAAGAGGTGGAGATCCTTTCCTGTAGCCATTCTGAATTGTCTTTGAGAGGGATTTCCTTCTAGCATTGAGCAAGGGAGGAATAAAAAGACTGGCTTTTTATTAAGGAGTGGAAATCAGGTGTTAAAAATTAGATTCTGTGAACAACTTTTATGGTTGTGCATGTCAAAAATACCTTTCTGGTACCTGCACATTAGCCTTTGAGGCTCTTAAAAGAATATTATTAAAATAGCATTCAAACACCACTAAACGGCTGAATCAATAAATAAAATCATTTAAACCCCTTTATTTAAGAGAGTTGCATTTGTTTCTCCAGTATAATTTTTTTTTCCCCATCCTGGCAATACTAGAACAGTTGGAGTTTTTCTTCTAATCTAGTTTCCTCATCGGTCTCAAAAACTTTGAGACCAAAGAGGAAACTAGATTAGAAGACAGACTACAACTGCTCTAATATTGTAATTTTTCATTTTCAGTGGTCAGAAAACCTTTTTCTTGTCAGTCTGCCTTCTTATGCTGAGAACAGCCCTTTGATAGAACAATATTTAAAGAAA
The DNA here is from genome assembly GCA_013400655.1 of Mystacornis crossleyi. NCBI lineage: Eukaryota > Metazoa > Chordata > Aves > Passeriformes > Timaliidae > Mystacornis > Mystacornis crossleyi. The sequence goes on from VYZQ01017061.1 coordinate 73,805, forward strand.
AGAAATATGTCTTTTAGATAAATCTGTTTAGTTTTAGGCACTGTCAGCCAGTCTGGGCTATGTCACGTAATGTTTTCTTTCAAAGACTCTTGGTGGTCACTCCTTAAGATAAACCAACACCTGCATTTTATGGGACTTAGTTGCTGCAGTATCTGCTTTACAAATCCCCAAATTACCAGTTTTTCAAGTCATGTGAAGAAACAGTGGTTATTAGCTGCATGTCAAGCCATCCATGATTATGTCAAACTGAGTCTTGAACATCTCCATTATGAGGAGCCCAGATCTGCTCTAGAAATCTGATTCAGTGTTCACTGCTCTCCTATCGAACATCTTTTTATTTCTAGCCTGAACTTTCTGAGTGACATATGTGGACATTACACTTCCTTTTACTGTTTCCCATAAACAAAATGAGTTTTCCTTATGCTTTCATAACCTCAACCAACCTCAGGCACACTCCTTTTTACGCTTTAGAATTCCTAACTAGTCCAGCTCTGTCAGTTCTTATCAGGTTGCGTGTCCCATGCTCTTCACAGTCATGAGAAACCTCCAGTGGATCCTTTCCAGTGTCTCAGAGTTCATCTTGAGAAACTCACTCTCACTTTTGTCTTTTAGAAGAAAGGAAATATTTGTAGGAAAAAAATATCCTTTTATTCATTGGTGAGGTTTCAGAACCTGTTTCTAATGAATCATGTTTTTCAGGCTGTAAAGGTGGTTGGTTGGTTGGTTGTGGGCTTTTTTTGCTTTTCAAGTCCATACAGCTGAAAGAACAAGTAACTCATAATTACATCCATCAGGCATAGTCGTTTTTCGTATATTGATTTCTGGTTACAGTATTCAGCTTTGTTTTCATCTATTCAACCTGTGTGACAAGTCTCGAGCTCAGAGGCAAAAACACCTTTAATTCATCAGGAAAGAAACTTTATAAAATCATATCAGATCAATAACTACTGGAAGCTCTGCCACAGCTAAAAAATCACAGAATCATAGACTAGCTGAAGCTGCAAGTCCTCTCTGCATGTCACACAGGCCAAGCCCTCTACTCAAACGAGGTTCAGCCTCAGGGCTGTGTCTGGTTGGGTTCTGAATATCTCCATGAATAGACACCTCAAAACACCCTTGGACACACTATTCCAGTGTTGGAATACCCTGCCAAATGTTACTGCATTTCTGAAAAGATGAATTTTTGGTACATTTTTGAAAACAATAGAGTGTGCTGTTCAAGATCAGTGTTGTATCATATGTTGAGCAAGATAGTTTGTTAAGGAGACAGCTTTTCTTCATCCTTTTCTTAGGCATCCATCTCCTGAGGACAGACCTACACTTTGGTTACCTATACTAGGCTGTAACATGAGACTCAAATTACTTTGTATTTACCTGAACTTGTGGCTTTATATCAAATAGAGACTTTTAGGAATTAAAACAGGGAGAGGTGCTGCAGGAAACAGAGGCTGGAATATAACTGCCAAGAGCAGGGCATGATTTGCATATAATGGACTGTAGTCCTTTACTTTCTCCCCCAAAATAACAATTTCATAACACAAAAGCTGATAAAAAAAAGCTTCAAAATAAATCCTCTCACGTCCTCAGTCTAAATACTTTAACTATGGATCTTATCATGCCGTTTAGGTACTTGAAATCTGAGTTGCTAATTTTTTGGGGATACTTATGTACAGATACGAACTGTGCCAAGGAAGACTCAACTACCAAAGTAAAGCTGCTGAATTAAAAGAAATATGAAAGTTATTCTATCTAGATATCCAGAGGGAGGAAGAGAAAAGCAAAAAAAAAAGTAATAATAAGTATTAGGATCTAATATTACATAGGAATCTACCTGTTTCAGAGGTATAGAATAGTTGCCAGTTAGAGATGAAAAAGGTGCATGTATAATTTTTATAGACAAGACAGAAATAAAACCCCTCTTTATCTTCTGTGTATATACATATGGTTTAACATATATATAGCTAATTAATTGCATTTATATGCAGATTTATTAACTTCATTTTTTGTAAATAAAAATTAGTATCCTTCATAGGAATAATTTCTTAATTCTTTGGAAACAATTCTGATACTCATCCCATTTCAGTATTCCTTATTCATATCAGCAGTCGCTTTGACATTACAGGACTTGCTTTACAGTTAAAAGACCAGACCATGGTTGTAGAGTTTACTCTGTCTAAGGGATTTATTATTTGAATTTACTGATACATCAGTTTCTCAACTGTTAGGGGTGGAACTGAGGTAAATACAAATCCCTCAACTGACTTTAGGAAGTCAACTGCTTTAATCCTTTGTTGCAGTGGGGTGGC
>VYZQ01017062.1:0-21502 GCA_013400655.1 Mystacornis crossleyi
GGGATCATTTCAGTATCCATTTACCCTGCTCCAATATTGCATTATCGTTTGTTAGTTCGCAGAAATATGCCATGTCTAATTAGCTTAGTAATGATTGCACTTAGCATAGGAATTGCAGCAACATAAGGAGAAAATAATCACACATTGCAATATCAAAATAAACATTTCTGTCCTAAGAATGTTGTCAGGTGATGTCATACCATCTGTCCTACTGTACCCGCTCAGAAATTTTGCTGCAGCAGCATCTGGTGCCTTGGCGAGCTCTGCAGACAACTGTGGCAGCTTTGCAGCTGCCTCCAACTTTGCTTTTATATTTAAAGAGTATTAAGACTTCACACTCCATGTCCCTATAAATGTGTTTGCTGTTACTGAAGTTTGGATACTGAGCAATTTGTATATTTGCCCGGCTTGCAGAATAAGGTACAGTGTGAGAATTGTCTTGGGAGTTTGCAGTGGCCAAACTGTAAAATACAGCTCTCCCTTCCCCCTTCCCTCCATGGCCGTCTTTGGGCTGGGACAGAGACACTCTTTTGGGGAGGAGGAGAATTTACAGGAGAATCTGAGCCCTCAGTTCTGTTTCCATAAAAATGTGGTTATTTATACAGCCTGGAATGACTCCAGCAGACAAGACTGAGAGGAAACAATCCCCAAATTTTTTTGCATGTGCAAATGCCTTAATAAGATGTTATGCTTTCCTTTTTCCCTCCACAAAATTTAGAAAGAAGTACAACCCTGCAAAGAAACACGGGCTGTATCTCATTTTTGGCCTCATACCCAGATGAGTGTTCTCTGGTTCTAAATTCAGATTTCACTGTGCTAGATGATTTTTTAATAGATTTCAATTTCATTTCCTAAGTGCAGAAATCTAGCCAGTCCATTTCCTTTTCCCCAGAGTTTTGGACATCTGCTAGGGAAGACTCTGCTCACACCGAAGGAAGGCTCTGAGTGGTTGCCCAATTCATTTAGATTTGTCACTTCAATTTGTTCATTCAGCAGGTACATTGTAAACAAAATAGCTTAAATGAGGTTTGCTTTGGGGTTTTAAATATTTTATTTGTGCCTAGCTTTTGGGAATTGCCCCTTATATACAGCATCTGTTCAATGTGACAGGGTTTTCTAGTGTTCATTGACTGCATATCAGCTTTCCCTTAACTGAGTTAGCAAAATGTTTTGTGATCTGCATGGTGAAAACCCCCAGTGTTTAATCCTGCCGCTCTCGAGCTCCTGCACTCTGCTCTCATTACCCTGGGAGGTGCTGATTGACTGGTGGAGGGTCTTTGTTGTTCATCCTTCCACTTTCATTTCGGGTGCTGAAAGGTTCTCTTGGAGAAATGGCAGCCCCTAGAAGATCATACTGGACTCCTTAGGAGTGGACTTCACCGGGCCAAGGATTTCCCCCAGGCAGGAAAGGCACTGCCGGGGTGATTCCTGTGATTATAATGAGGTGTGATGGGATGCAGTTGAGAAATAGGAAATTGAAGCTGAATGTGTTTTTGCAGGGATGGTCATCTACGGAGCTGGCTCCCAAGGGAAGGGGGAAAAGCTGGGCTCTTTAATATTACATGGGTCGAAGTAGAGGAGGACACACAGTGAGGACTGTGGGAACAGAAACACGGAGTAACCGGCCTTCTTGTTACCGTCATCCCGCAGTTGAAAGGAAATCCCTTCCGTCTCTTTTAGCTGAGATGTGCTACAGATGGAGGTTTGGGGCTTTTTGATAGACAAGCAGGCGGTGTGCATGAGTGAGCTCTGTGGCACAAGCAGAAATTCAGGCTCTGAGAACATAGGACATTAAAAAGCACTGTTTAAAGGAGCAGAAATAGGCTTTCCTCCTGAGCATATTCATCTTTTTATGCTCAGTGAAGGGTTCTTTATCACCGTGCTGCCCATGGGTCTTGCAGTGTGAATTACCCCCTTGCAGAGGCCCGTGCTTTGGGGTTTGCAGTGGGGACACAAGTTTTTTTGATGTTGACCCTTGTTCACGAGGGTCTGTGACACAGTCAGTGAAGTTGTTCGTGGAAACCATACTGCAGAAAATCCCAGTCCCAGGAGCGATGTGCGAGTCATTTAATCCATCAAAGCGCAGTCCCCTGCCGCAGCAACCCTCTGTTCTTCTCCTACAGCACTGACTCTCCTGTTTCTTCCTTGCAGTACAATAAACACCTCTTCGTGCACATTGGACACGCCAACCATTCTTACAGTGACCCGCTGCTCGAGTCGGTGGACATTCGTCAGATTTACGACAAATTTCCTGAAAAGAAGGGCGGTCTGAAGGAACTCTTTGGGAAGGGGCCTCAAAACGCTTTCTTCCTCGTAAAATTCTGGGTGAGTAAGATGTGGAGGACCTCACCTGTCGACAAGGGCCGTGTGTGGCTTTCAGCACCCTTGGGGTGCCTGTGGAAGTTCCCTCTGTTGTCATGCCCGAGTGCTGAGCTGTTCGCCCTTCGTGGGACACTGGCCCGGGTCCGCTCCTGCTGACGGCTCCCCAGAAGTCAGAGCAGCAGAGGCAGATGTGCCTCAGCTCTGCCTGACTCTGCAGCTGCTGGGCAGGAGCCAACAGGTACGGAGAGCCCCCGTTTGGAGATGGGGAACTGCCATCTAGTGGTCCAGGGAAAAGCAGGGAAGGCACAGGAATGGAGCCTGCTTTTGAGTGTTTCCGAGGTGCAGCTTCTGCCAAGAGCATGTAGTGCAAGGATCAGTCCTGCCATGAGCCCATGCTTGTGCAGAGGGGACCAAGCAGGATGGGAACTGAGACAACTGTGAGCCTGGGGTTTTCGTGAAGCACATTTCTCCTTGCCTTTTTGTTAGTCAGCCATAGGACTCTGTCCAAAACTTATCATATCAGAGCAATGGTGAAAAAAATAGTTAGAATGGAGGGCTGGGATGCTGTGTATTGATCTAATCAGGATAAATTTCACCGATACATCAGGTTTTTCTTACTGTATTTACAAAATCTCCTGTTAGTGATATAATCATCAAATAATAAAATCAGTTAGGTTGGAAAAGGCCTCCAGGATCATTGAGTCCAACCGCTGGCCAAGTCCACCACTAAACTGCTAAAAGGTTCACCCAAAAGGATCAGCAAATCTGCAGGCTGAACCTCATGCTTATACTAAAGGTTTTTATGCTCAGTAATTCATCGGGGTACTTTTTTTGTGGTATACTCCTTTTCATAGCAGCAGTTATCATCTCAGCATTTAAAATTTTTCTTTTAAAACCTCAGTAAAAGGGGCATAGTCAGGGTTTAATTACAGGGTGGACAGGTTGGGGCTGAGACCAGAAAAGGTTGATCTGGAACCACTGCTTATGATCAGATTTCTTGGCATTTATCTATGGGATTTGAAATACTCTGCACCTTGTAAATCCCCCAGTCTCCACATCCTTCCAAGAGTTTCTGTGGCACTAGATTTAGAACTGGAAACTGCAATGTTGGAGATTGTTTCTTCTCAGATCTGGGTGTAGAAGGGCTAAGCCACTGAGCAGCAGCTGTGCTGGACTGCAGAAGAAACCCACTGAGAAGTTCATGGGGCTCAAAAATGGTCCTGTGAGCTGTAGACCAAGTATTTGAGGGCTGGCTGAGCAAAGAGGCCAGAAAGAGGAGACAGCAGAGGAGTGGGAGCTGAAACACAGTGGGCACCAGTGGCCTGGAAGAGGCAGGTGAGAATGTGGGGTCAAAAAGAGGGAGGCACTGAGAAGAGGGAGCATTTGGGATAAGGAGCCTACAGGGAAACACAGGGATTAAGTCATACAGCAGAAACAGGTGTGAGAGAGGTGGGAACAGGACCAACAAAACAGCAGAAGAAATCTGGCTGCAGAGGAACAGAGCTCACAGTTAAGGGTCTGTGACCACTAAATATGTTCCCTTGTGAAATTTGGCTTAAGCTGAGGACCATCATCTCTCCAATCCACTCCGCATAATAAATCCTTGCACAACCCACTGGCAAAAATGAATGTCACCTCACATGCCTATTCTCATTTCCCACAGAGAATGATAAGCCTCAGACTTTACACTAGACATGGACACAGCAGAGATTTGTGATATGGTAATTGATGTATTGTATGTTCTGCTTTTTCTCCATGGGGAAATTGATTTTCAGGCATGCTGACTGCTCAAAGGTATACCTAAAGCCAGTAGAGACCTTTTTTGGATCACTGAGGTCCGTGTTATACTCCTGACTTTGAAAACTCCAGTGCCAGCCTTCTCTGCTGTGTCTCCTCCAAGCAGTGCACACCCTTAACACTCCTGTCCCAGTCCCACATCTGTAACGAGGGGGTGATACCACCCCTTCACCCCAGGTGGTCTCTGACAAATCAGACTCATGGCTGTTTAAAAGGTCTCAAGGTGATGCCATGAAAAAAGCCTCTATAAAATGTACAATCCTGTGTTCAGCACGGGATCTGAGTAGTGTTCAGGAAACAGGGACTGGGCCACAGTGAACAAAGAAAGACAAAGAAATGTTGTGTAGCTGCTCAGAGGGCGAGTGCAGTTGTGTAGCTGAAGCCTGTGACATGATACAGTTCAGCAGTCAGGATGTGCAGGCAACTTCAATCCAACATTTCCTAACCTCGCCGTGCCTTCCAACATAATGGCCTTTTAATACAATTTTGTGCTGTATTAGCTTAGAGATTAAAAAACATACAGTGCTAACATCCTTCTGAGTTATACATTAAAAATGTGGTGAGAACACTTTCCTGAGCCATGGTCTTAAAATAGACCAGTGGATTTTCTCTGTCATCAAGTGAGCGAGGCAGAGAGAGGGTGCCTGGGGTAGTGTTTGAGTGTTGCAAGAGTCACGATGAATACTCTTCTAGGAATTAACTTCACATCAGTGGCCCTCAGTCCTAAACATGTAGGAATATGTATAGAAAAAACAGAAGATAGCTGTCTGATTAGTCATGAGAATTATATCCTAAACTGTCAGCTCACTGTCCTTTATTTCTTTCACTCCAACAGCACATTTCTTCAGAAAAAAAGGATGCTGTTCCCATTTTTATGGGGAGTGTTGAGAAACTGTTTTAAATAGTCATAATATCACCAGGGTAAAGCTGTCACAGGTTGCTGACAATGTTTTTGACCCTATAAGTAACCTCAAATTTATTCATATGAAAATAGATTAGTTTTGGTTGAATTAAGTATCCAGTTCTAAATAAGTACCTACTCTCTCATCATCTGCTACCTCCTCCTACTCTGTAAGTTCACCTCCTCCCAGGTTCTGTTCATGATGTATGGTTATTGCTTAGTCCCAATAGTCTGTCTCACCATTTATTTTCCCATTTCCCCCTTCCCATCCTTTCTGTTGCCTTCCTCCTTTATTATCATGTAGCCGTCGATCCTTTGCTCAGCACTGTAAGCTACTGCATCCGAGGTGATGGTGGCAGTCCTTGTTTTGGTGGGTAAAAGAGGAAAGTGAATTTTGGTTGGGCAAATAAGTACAGGTGTGAAAACACTCTGAGGAGAATCAGTGAAAGAAAAGCGGGGTCTGAGTGAGAGAAGTCAAGGCAAACCAGAGAAGCGAAGCGGGAGAGTGTCATGACGTGAGAAGCTTGGAAGTGAAGGTGAGGATTTGATTCCAGAAGGGATGGTGACCCTGCAAATGGGTTTAAGGGAAGTCAGCATGTCACTGGAGGCAGCACAAAGGGCATTTTGTTTAGACATTAAATGTGCTGTGGAATGGATATATGGGAAACAGTAAGACCACAGATGAGTACTTGTGCTGAGGATGACTAAGGCAGAAGGCAGCTGAGCTCTGGTAGCTGGAAAGAATACTCCTCTGGCTCTTTCCCATTTAGTTCTGCTTCAGGCTGCTCAGCAGCACAGTTTTCCCTGTTGTCCTGGTTTTGGTAATAAGGTTTGATTACAAATAAAGGTGGGAGGGAAAGGTCTGAGATCTTGCAAGAAGACATTTGGCAGTTGCGGAGTTGACTTAGCAAGGCAGCACCAGGATGGAGTACAAAGCAAAGTTTGCTTTGCTTTGCAGAGCTTTATTGGTTCATGCAGATTGTATCTCATGGGAAACACAACCTGATGTTGGGAATGGATGAGCTTCTGGCCCCGGTCCTGGTGACACATCTGGATGTCACACTTTTGGGCCTCTTCATACCTAACAGTGCAGGAGGTACAAAAGGAAGAGACTCCTCCTCCTACACCACCTCAAACAACCAGCCTTACAGCCCTGCAAGGCAATTTCCTGGTCCTTGTCTTGCACCCGGAATGCAGTGACTCTGTTCCTCTGCTTTGTCCCAGGCAGTCACTGGGAACCACAGAGTTCAGGGAAATTGCCACAGAAGACAAACTTTTACAGCAACAGAGGGAGTTTTACTTGGTATGTCGTAAATGAGGAACAATGTCCTAATGATGCGGCGCAGGAATTTTGTGTGACAGGGATATGAAACTGGAGATTACAGGGCTATAGAATTAAAACAGAAATAAAGGGTCCTAAATAAATGTAAAAGCTGTCCTGGAATACTGATGCAGAATTCATGGAAGGCTGGAGAATATCTGCAGAGGAAACCTTTCCCTGGCTGCAGGTTGAGTGCACAATCCTGCTTTTCTCACCTTATGGGGCTAAATCCAATCTCTGTAAAACAACTGGGTATGGTCCGTGCCTTCTAACCTTAATCTGAGTAGGGTCAATGTTCCTGGTGGTTAGTTTGTATTTAAACTGGTTTTGTGACTTAGGAATAGCCCCAAAGTTTTCTGCTCTTTGAAGTTCCAGTTAGCCTGTCCAAAAGCTAAGTCAGCACAGGGTGCCTGTACTGGTTTCTTTTATTGGTTGAAGTTCTACTCGTGTTCATATCTAATGCTTCTCCCACTGACTGATTGCTCACTACTATTCTTAAATTCTGTAATTCTAAACAATACACTTGGGCCTCCTAGACTAAATTCTGCTGCTGTGGGTTTGTTATTTCACTCTCAGGTTTTGCCTCAACCCCCAACTGTAAATTTTGAGGCAAATTTTGCAGGATTTTTCCATGTAAGCTACAGCACTGTGCAGTGGGTCCTGTCTCCATTGGGATCCTTAATGCTAGTGTAAGCACACCTTGCAATAACGCACTGGAATTTTGTGTCTCTCACACTGCCAAATGCTCTGTGCCAACCTGAACTGATTTCTGCAGCTACAGGGACAGATTTGGGAAGAAAATGTTTCTGAAAGGAAGAGGGATGTTTTCTCGTTGGTGACATAGGAAAAAAACAACTGATAAAAATTAATGTTGGCCTGTTGGGCTTTCTATGGATCTGATCCACTGGCTTAATTTTAAATGTTTGCGGTAGCTTGAACTATTCTTCTAACTGAGAAAAGCTTAGTCAGAGCTCACTGCAACTCTGAAACAAAGAGCCAAACTCATCTGAAGATACGTGGATGATATTAATTGATGTTTAAAATGAATGCCTCTATTTGCAGGAATCTGCAATGCAAACTAGGAGTTTTAGAAAGTAATGCATATTATAATTAGGGCAAGCTTTTAAAGATGCTTTGAAGTCCTAAACATTTTTGAAATTCAAATGTGGGATGGAAATAAAGGAATCTACACAATAAAGGGGCATTAAATTATGTCTCCCAAAATTTCACTGTTTTATAGATGTAAATATATGCCATAATTAGTGGTAAGTAACATGAGGAGGATAGTTAAGTTTATTCCTATTCTTATTCAAAACAGCTGTGGCATGAAAAATAATGCTCCTTCTCTTTGTGATACACTGGAACAAACAATTTACCCATGTAATCAGTGTTCAGAAATGGCTTGTGCCTGTGGTCTCCTCCCACCCCCTCCTGAATTTATCCCCATGTGCCTCCAGCCCTCTTAAAAGGTGCAGAGATTCTTTGTGCCCTTCATTCACACACACGCAATTGCGGCTACTGCCTTTTTTTGGTTCGGGTTTTTTTTTTTTTCCTTTCTATTTTTACATGTAATTTATATTGCATAATCCAGAATCTTGGAGTTCCCTCCACACGCACACACGCGGACACACACACAGGCTCACACACACTCGCCAGCTTGACTGGCAAATGATCTGCTGCTCACAAATGGGACCCGTAATGTGAATGGCTCTATGGCCAGCATGCAAATGCATGCAAAACAAATTAGGTATGGAAGAAAGCAGACATCCATTTGCTTTTCCCCTCCACAGCCCTCTCGGCACAGGGGGCTCACGTGGTGCCGAGGAGGACCCCTGTGCAGACGGATGCGGGGGCTGGATAATGAGTGGAAGGGGCTGGGAAGCCGGAGCAGCTTGGCCTGTCCATCACAAGGCCAACCATGTGGCAGACCTGGACACAATTCCTGAGCTGCACAGCAACGTGCCAACGGCCCAGATGCTCCTGTTGGAAAAAATTGCTTCACAATTTGGAATCCCTGCTCTTTGGTGGCGCTTTGCAGAGGAGGAGGAGGGGAGGCACGATGCGGTCTATGAGTAACACACCTCCCCGCAGTCAGCACTTGCTCCAACCTATATGTTGTTAATAAGTGACCGTATGTGCTTAATGTTAACTGCTGAGTGCCAGTGCAAGCTGTTCTGGCCCTCCCCAAATCCCACTGTTTCCAGTAGGTGCTGTTTTCCTTCTACTCAGCAGGATGGATTTAGACTCTTCTCAGCAATTTTTACTGGAGTTGCTTTTTTTGGTAGCCAAAGCTGTTATTATTACACAAGCGTTCTACCCTCTGCCCCTGCCTGTAGCACAGAGCCCGAGAGCTCTTGGGAAAGGAATGGGAAGATGGTTTGTAATTTATTTTTACTCTTTATTTTGATCACAGCCAGCCCTGTTTGGGTGTTTTCTCCAGCACACTGGCAGAGGATTCTCCATTCAGTGTATCAAATGCTTGGTGCTCTTAATATGTAATACTTCCAGTGCTACCCATTGACAAGCTCTGCTTTATTAATGAATTAATCATGCTCTTACACTGGAGACAGGATGCCAGAAAGCTGAGTGCCTCTCCCGCCTCCAAGTGCATTCAGCTAATATAAAACTCAGTGCTCAGAAATAAATCTAAATTAGATTTATACTCTTGAAAGTAAAGAAAAAAAAATTTAAAATTCCATTTGTGGTTTGGGATTTTTTCCTCCCTAAATTGTATTAATCTTTAAAACTCAGTGAGTAAATGGACTCCTGTTCATCACACGTGATCATCCCATAATGTTTGAAGTGCCATAATATTTGAACTCATGCCAATATATTTGAAGTCACCATTCAGAAAGTTATTTATCTGTACAGGCAGCAAGAGTGCTCCCCAACCCCAATGCCTGGAGCCCAGAGCACAGCTGCCTGAGAAGCTGCACAGGAGGGAAAGCTGTTTTCCAGCCCAGGAAGCCTTGCGACCTGTGTCTGAATGCAGGGGAACAGCTGGAGGGAGAGCACTGTGGAAATAATGCACCAGAGCTGGTAGCAGCACTCCAGAGGCTTGACTGTTGTCGTGTTTTTCACAAGGATCATTGAAATAGGAAATTATAAGGAGATAAAGATATAATAAGATAAATTCCTGTGTTTCAATTTTGTTGTTACTATATTTATGTAGTCGTGCCTTTCATGTAACACAGGCAGTGAACCTTGCTAAGTGATGTTTGCCTTTGGACAATACCAAGCCTACTTGAACCAGAGCATCCCTGTCAGATATTTAGTTGGTTAAAAAAGACCCCAGGTAACCGTGATTTCTCCTCATCTGAGAATTATGCCAGCGTTCCATTGCCATCAGGGTTACCAGCCCCTGCCTTGTTTCTCATTTTGCTTTTACTTAGCTTTAGCTTTCTGCCTTTTAATGTCCTTTCCTGCAAGATTTAATCTAGGAGAAGACTCTGCCCCATGTAGCAACTTGTAGGCTATGACAAGGTTGTGGAAAAACTTCCCTTGGAAAAAGTAAGTAGATGGAGTTTCATTAGTCATTCACTACAAAGGATGTTTTCCAGACCTGAAATCATTCTTGTAACTCTTTGCTGAACACTTTCCAATTTTCCAACATCCCTTCTAAAATGTAGACACAAGCCCTGGAATCAATACAGTAGCAAGGAGCTAAAGCTGAATACCAGGGCATTCATTTATAACACATCTCCTTATTCCCACATCTACAACTCTCACAGCCACATAGGTAGCCTTTTTTTTTTTTCTTTCGTCATAACCTTTTGGAGAAGGAAAAAAAAACAGCAAAAAATTTCTTTTAATTTCATCAGTTTGAGAAACACAATTTAACTTTTAGATGTATATGTTTTGACAAATCCCTTACTATTTAAGCCCTAATAATATACTTAAGTCCTTTAAACAAAATCGTTACGGTACTTAAAGAAGGCTTTGGTGAAGCCTTCATTTAAGAGCATTTGCTTCCCAACTCCTATGAGTTTTTATGCTGGTATTAGACTCTTTTGAAGAGTCTTAAGTCTTCAGCTCTCGGCAATCTGTAATTAGTTGAACATGAAAACTGTTTACAAAGAGAATTCTGTCCTTCCTTGAAAACACCTTTATTGTGTGCTAGACTCAAAAAAATAAGAAAAAAAAAAGAAGAGTAAACAAGTAAATAATGATAATTCTCATCTATATGATCACCATGGGACTTTTGCAACCATGTTGTGATTGCATCAGAGTAAATCATGACAACTGAGTGATAGTTTCAAGTGTTCCTCATTGAAACATCAGGCCCCAGCCTGGATGTTTTGTGTACACAGGCCTCCCGGTGATTTCAGCAAGGGCTGGAAGAGCTGTGGGAGTGAACAACAGGGTGCCAGATGGCCACATGTGTTACTTTTCCAGGTTAAATGTCAGCATGTAAATACAACAGTTAGGTATTTTTTTCAGTGGGCTTCAAAATCAGATGGCAGCAGATAAAAAGTTATCCTTTTTTAACTCTCTAAACATTTGTTATTGCAGTTTGAAAAGCAAGGTCTGTGCAGCTGCCTTTTGACAACGTGAAATTGTGTAGTGTGGTTTAGTTACGATTTCCTAAATATTTTGCTCATATCTCAAAGGAGAGAAAATGTTTTGCTAGTAACACTGCAATCGCGGTAGCAGCAGGAATAATTGCATTTCAAGAGGTTACTTCTATTATTATCACTAATTACAGCAGTGCAATTGTTTTGTCAGAAATCCCAATTCTTTGGAAATTCTGGCGGAGCAGCGGTGGCGTGGCCGACGGCTGCTGCGGTTTGCCGTGTTGAGATGTTTGCCATGTTGAGATGTTTGCCATGTTTCGATTGCAGGCCAGGTGTGATGGCAAATTGCTTCTTTCCTGCCAGCTCTGAACCATTCCTTACAGCTCCCTGTGACAGCCCTGCTTTAGATGCACATTAAACATTAACTGCTGACCTCACGCAAAGCAGGTGCAAGAAACAAGGTGCAACAGCTAAAGGATTTCTTCCTCTTATGCAAAATACGTGACTGTGGGGCTGTTTGTGTTACTGAGTGCAAACCTCAGGAGGCTGCTCCGCTGATTAATTTACAAAGCCAGCCCCAAGTAATCTTAGACCTGTGTCTTCTCTGTACCACAGACCAGCTCAGTGTGTGCTATTATCAGAATATTGCCTCAGAACGCTGCACCACAAATAAGGAGTGCAGACGCTAAGGAGGATTAATGAGTTGTTGCCAAGTTAAAAATTAAATAGCAGTTGCAAATGACCTGAACTATGGTGAGTGCTCCACACTAGAACCATAGAATGGTTTGGTCATAAGGAGCCTTAGACATCATCTCTTTCCAGCTCTCTTGTCATGGGGACCGAGTTGCTCAAAGCCCCATCCGCCCTGGCCTTGAACACTTCCAGGGATGGGGCATAGGTAAGCGTTCCTGTAAACAGGATTTTTAAAAAGTCTAAGGGTAAGCATGAAGGTATCTGTCGAGTATTTTGTGTTCCATTTCTGTATTAGGAATAGAACCAAGCAGAGCTAGACTTGCAAGTGAAACAGCTGCAGAAGTGTGTTTCCCTGCGAAAATGCTCAACTCAGCATAACTTTCAAATTCAGGTGATTCTTAGCTGTCATGCTGCAGTAGCTGGTCAGCTATTTCCACATAAAAGGAAAACCCTGCCCACTCTCTCCTTGAGCATCAAAGATGTCAGCAGAGCTAATGCCTGAATCAACAAATCCAGCTGTGCACGTCCCTAGACTCTGCCTGTATCCATATTAGCGTGCTTTTAAGTGGAGGGCTTTTGAAAATGGATCCGTGATGTCAAAGAGCAGAGTGGCAGAACAGCTCCAGCACTGCTGCAGGCCTGGGGAGGCCGGATTCAGCAGGTGACCCGTGTGGTTGCTTTGTAGCCAAATTAATCCTGCTGTGCCCAGGACTTTGATTCGGACATGTATAATTGAGGGTAGCGCTGTTCCTCACTTGATCCTGCGAGTCTCGGCCTCTGCTGCTGCTTATCAAAGGCAGCTGGATGGTTACTGAGGCTGCAGAGAAATGCTGGAAGCCAGCAAATCCTTGCAGCAGTATTTGCTGGTGGTGGGCACGGCTGTGTGCACTCGGGAAGCCTGGGGGTTGCGTCAGACTGCTCCGTGGAGTCGAGTATTTTGCTGAATCAATGCCATATGGCCCGGCAGAGTCTTATCAGAGATCGATCCCGTGTTGCCCAGCTGTCCCCCTCTGCCATGGAGATTTCATTGCTTTAAGAAAGGAAGAGGAGAAAGTGAGCTGTGGCCTCTCTGAAGTGGGTTGGCTCAGCTGAATTTGAGACGGCCAGGCAGGTTCACTTCAGAGGGGTTGGCTCTGGAGTCAGGCTCCTCGCAGGTGATCATTCCTTTGCTCCAGGGGTTTCATCAGCTATCTGCCAGACAAGAATGTCACCTGTAGCCCACAGAAATACTGGGTCATCTTTTATTGTTTAAAGTTTGAATAACTTGCTGATTTCCTAAGGTTTTTACTGCAACAATTAGGCAGCTACTTCCCTGACAGACTTTTTCCACTGTCACTGTCATTGCCATTAACCTCCCCTCCTTATTTCTGAAAAGACTGGTGAGCTAATGACAGCTTCTGCTATTCACACTGTCAAATTAAAAATCAAATCTTCACCATCCATTCCTTTTTCCCCACAGGCTGACTTAAACTGCAACATCCAAGATGATACAGGAGCGTTTTATGGAGTCACCAGTCAGTACGAGAGCTCAGAAAACATGACAATCACCTGTTCCACCAAAGTCTGCTCATTTGGGAAGCAAGTAGTAGAAAAAGTAGAGGTGAGTGTTGGGATGGGATACGTACCTTTATTTATTTTTTACCTTTCCCAAGCACAGACCTGTATGACGTGGTCAGGTCTCTGGTTGGTGTGTTGTACAGTGATATTGCATCTGGGGACTAAGCCCCAGACCCACATCTGTCATGTACAGAACAGTTTTTGTGGGGCAGTTTTAGCCTAGAGCTGAAGGTTGAGCCTTTACAGATGTCCTGGTCACTGTTTATGTCCTTAAACTAAAGACGTTTTCTAACCATGGTGACCATAAAGAAAAGATTTTAATAATTTCCATTATTCCAAGCTTAGAAAAAGCCAAAAATCCTCATAAAACACTGAGTGGCTCATCTGAGCAACTGGTAGCTGGATAGCAAAAGTCTGAGAGTCACAGCCTTACCCTCCGTCAGCAATCTAAGTCAGTCTGGTTTTCTTCCAGCTGTAGCCCTGCATCTTTCTGTAATTCAAAATAAAATCATGCCATAATATATCTATGTTTTATATGCACACTTAAGTGTAAATATACAAACTTATTTTTGCTGTTCCCTTTGCTGAGAGGTGCCTCAAAACTCCCATAAAATCATCTTACCACAATTTTTGGCTTAATTAATTTTTACTCAATTTGGGACTTTATAATCCTCATCTGTTCAGTTCGTTAATTTGCAGGTTAGAGAACAAGCAGTGATAGTATAATTTTTGATAATTAAGGGCCCCTGAATTTTTAGCAAGGCATTGCATAGCTCGGGCAGGGAGTCAGCAAACAGGCGAGTGTGTGTCAGAGCCGCTTTCTCTTTCTCCTGTCTACACAAAAAAAAGAGAAAAACAGATTTACCAGTCACTTTTTTGCTGTATCTGAATGATCACATTCTAAATGCTCTTTGGGGTTTTTTTAGACTGAATATGCAAGGTTTGAGAATGGCCGGTTCGTGTACAGGATAAACCGCTCTCCAATGTGTGAATATATGATCAACTTCATTCACAAGCTGAAGCATTTACCGGAGAAATACATGATGAACAGCGTCTTGGAAAACTTCACAATTTTATTGGTATGGACTGGCTTTTTATTTTTCCACTTCTATGATACTCTCAGGCTTTGTATGGCTTGCTCGGCGTGTAATAATGGGAACCAGTTTCCAAATCCCTTAGTCATGTTGCTTACCAAACAAACCGTCCCACTGACTTCAGAATAATTCTCTTGGAATTGGATGTTATAGACACTCAGGATGAAAAGGCTCAGCTGGCTGTGAGCGTGAACAAACATCTTTGTTAATTTCCACAGGTTTCAGCTTACTTCTCCCTTCTTCTATTCAAATCTGGGGTTTGTAGAGAGCCTGAGGCAGTAACTTTGAACCATCGTGTTCATCTGATGTGTCCTTACTGGGGCTCGGTTACAGTGCTGCAGACATTAGTGGCGTTAATTAGTTCTTGGGCAGGGAAAACAGGCAGCAAACGCCCAACAGGTGACCTAAAGCACCGAGAATGGTCCATGTAGTGGCCTTTAAGGCAGTTTCCTCCAGTGACCCAGCTTGCTTTCCCTGTTGCTCTGTGGTGGCACCTCAGCCAAGCTCTTGGAGCCACGTGCCGCTGCTGCCGCGGGATTGGGGCAGGACCGAGGTGACACGGGTCACTTCTTGTTTCAGCCCCGCCGTTTGCAGGTGTGTAACGCTCCGTCTGCCTCTTCCTTCCCCCACACAGGTGGTGACAAACAGGGATACACAAGAAACCCTGCTCTGCATGGCTTGTGTATTTGAAGTGTCGAACAGCGAACACGGAGCACAGCATCACATCTACAGGCTTGTAAAGGACTGAGCAGTTATTTATATATACACTTCATTTCACTTCTTTATCAAAACACAGACTGTAAACCTCAACACTAAGTGGCAGTGCCTCTGGCCCAACTTTCACCCACATTTTTCTAAATCCTGTTTTAGTGAAGTCATTTTTAATGTGTTCATATATAATTGTAGCTGTGAAATTCTGGTACAGTTGTAAAAATTATTTCTAAAACTAAGTGTTCTTCAAATTTGTAAACCACAGTTCTTTGGGAAGACTGTATTTAAGAACCTAATGCCTCTGTCTGTGGAGGCCTATTTTTAATTCTGATAGAAAAATGTATGACAGAGCATTTGCCATGGGGAAAAACTGACAACATTTATAAGAATTTATTTTGGGTTTTTTTTCCAACGTGAAATACTTGTTTTACAATGCAAGTGAAATTGAAATGAATCTTAAGCTATAACTGTAAATGAGTACACAAAGTTAATAATCTTTATAGAATTATCTTTGTAACTAATTAGGGTGGAAGATATGGACGAATGTAATTCACTAAATTATTTTTTAAAATGAAACATTCTTCTGTTTGAAACCAAATGAAAAATATAGCCTTAAGAAATGCCTGATAGAAACAGACAGGTCCTAAAATTAGGCAAATTTTGTATTTTTTTCTCAACGCTAAAACTAATCTTCTAATCCATTAAACTTTCAAACAGGTATTGCAGAGAAAGAAAACATCATCCCTTACCCCTAACATATCTAGTGTATTTTAAAAGAGTATAAAGTTGTATTGTACTAATATGAAAATTTGATTATTTAATGAAAAAGATGGCTCATTTTGCAATAAGTAGGTAAATACTGAAGATTTAGACTTGCATTATATGTAGTCTCGTGTGTGCGGTTATATTTTATATGGACAACTATGTTTTCTAATAAGTTGAGCAAAAAACTTGCAGCTCTGAAATTAAGAGATGAACGGAAACATCTGACACGGCGACAGCATCGAGTCATTCGCAAACAGAAAGCAAAACACTGATGTGTTTGAAAGAAGAGTGTGTACATCTCTGAAAGGATCAGCAGCTTTAATATCTGTGACATGCTAGAAAATCACAACCAACATCAGGCAAAGATTGGAAAGTGGAGAATTTTATTTTTTTTTCTCCTTTTCCTCTTAATCATGGTGCTCTTACACCTCTCCCAGTTGTTCCTCCAGGTCTGGCAAAGACCTTATCCGAAACAAACACACACCTACCACGCGGGGTCTGCTGTGCTCTTGGATGTGGTAGTATTCATCTTTCTGATAAATTCAGGGAAGACTCCAGGAAGTGAAGTACAGCTGGAGATATTTTAATACTGTAAGGCTTCGAACCACGGCCGTGGGTGTGAGTGATTGTCTGAGGTCCGCACACGTGAGAGCAGCAGTCTCACCCCTCCCGTTCAGGACAGAGGGTGTTGCTCAGTTCCTCTCCTCCCGCTGCCCCTCGTTGCCCAAGCAGAAGTTGTTTGGGCAGGTGCTGGGCCGGCAGAGGGTTCTCAGGCAAAACATTTGTCTGACAGGCTGAGGGCTGCCTGACCAAGCACAAGCCACCTTAAAGATCAGTGATGAGTTATCAGCAAAGAGAGTTCTTAGGAAAGCCTTTCGCAGTCCTGAATCAAAGTTCATGTTTAGCAGGCCCCTCCTCCCTGCCCTTTACGATACGCTCCCATGCACAATTCAAGCGTAGAATTTACTCCCAGGCACAGTGCTGTAGTCTTCAGACAAGCAAATCTTATTTTTTTCTTTAAATTGTATCCCTGCATAGCCCTTTCTGTTAGAACTGCCCACTGTTGAATGTCTAGACTAGAATAGAGCCTCGGCGAGGCAGTGGGTCAGACCACTCTCGGCCCTAGCGCTGCTGAGGTCTCGGGTTCGGGGAGGCTGCACGCGTCACCGAGGGGAAGGGAGACTGCTTGAGGCCCTCAGCCTGATCCGACTCCGTGAGGTGGGTGGTTGCTGTGATGTCTAGCTGTGGATATTAGGGCTGATGATCTTTCAGTTTATACTCTGCGAAGTGAACAGAGAAATGTGTCCATGGCAAGGTCTCTTTTAACGCTCATTTTTAACACTAACAATCACATCAGGAAAAGCACTGCATTGTAACAGCCTAACGGTAGCCCTTTATTCGAAGCACTTGGTGTTACAAGTCAAAAACTACTTTTTGTTTTTTTGTTCTAAAGTTGTCTTTTATTTAGGGTTTGAATTGTGGGTTTGGTGATTTTTAAAAAAAAATTTTTTTTTTTGTTTAATAACAAGCAAACTCTTTAAGGCATATCAAGTATGTGAGTCAATTTGCAAAACCAGGTACAGTTTTGTTTTTTTTTTTAATAGGATCTGGCACACTACATATGCCATAACTATAGGGTATAAACAGTCACAATGTTTATTGGTGTTCACATATGTAATATTAGGGAAACTACTTCCATCGTCTTTTCTTTACGCTTCTGTAAATGATCCATACCCTGTATATGTTAATTCTTAAAAGCCTTAATCCTTCAACTGTTGAGTGTGGGGTGTGTAGTCCAACAGGCTGCCTGTAAACTGTGAGCTCTTTTGTAAGCTGGAAGTACTTATCTTGTTACTGTTACTTTTTTGTAGGAACCTTTTAATTGAGAGCTGCCAAAGCATTACAATATGCAGTGCCTTAGCATTATATTAGGAGTACCTTTAGCCTCTTAACATTAAATTTTATACATTGTTTTATTAATTGGTTCCATTTTTAAAATATCCATATTTTCCCCCACAGAAACGCTCTTTGACTGCTTGGTCTAAACCAGCTGTCTGTACAAGTCAGTCCCGTTGCAGTGAAATGCCTATACCAAAAGGAAAGGTTACAGATTCCTAGATCTCCCTGAAAAGTGAATTGTATTAATGAATGCTGCCTTTTTAAATTTCATGACCAAATAATTAATTGTGACTCTTCTGCACTCTAGCATGAAAGTGCCTTTGGTTTGAAATTCCAGCTTAGAAAAGTGCTGCCATAATAATGACAATTTGTAGAGAGACCAAAAATATTTAGTTATCACCGTAATGCCTTTGGTTTATTGGAATAAGTTGAATCTACAGGCCTCCATTCACAAAAGAGCACCATTCATAGCAAAGGGATTTTGCTAATGATCAGCCTGCTGAAGAAAAAACCTACTGTTTGCCATTTCTGACAGCCTTGCAAACCAGCAACTGATTTGTCTGTGATATAAAAATGAAAATATACACATTTATATTCGCTTCATCCAGTCATGCATCTGCATAATGAGAGATCCATATCCTACAGAATTTCAGTGGACAAACATGGCTTCATTGATCTCCTCTAATAATATTTTGGTATCTGTGAAGATTCTTTGTTTAGACAGAAGATTTTGTTTACAAAGTTGTGCACGCTGAAGGTCAGATGCATAAAACAAGACGAACATGGAGAACTGAGCATAGCGAGGGTAAATGCAATTGTGTGGGTTTAAGCATTGAAATGTTGAGTGTGAGCGTTGTGGATGAAGGTGCTGGTAGAGAAACTCTGGCCAGCACGACTCAAAACACAGGGTTGTTTTGTTTTCCTCCCAGATGATGTCTTGGAAAAAACAAAAAAAATTAGCTCCTCTTAATAATATGTCTGTATTTAATACCTTCTGTGAACGGGGGCCATACTCTCCACTGCAACTGAAATCGATGGGAAGAGGAGCAACATTTTAACAATTTTAGAAAGAACAAATATCAGCAAAACCAAAAGCTGTCAGAGGGATTATATAGTTGTGAATACAATTTTAACTTGATTTTTAAAGTATTTGATGAAAACTAAGATTAACTTTTTATATAGAGAAATATTGTGACACTGTGTGGTAAATATTGTGATAATTCAAATTCCCTTTCTCTAAAATATTATTTTTGTTATTCCTTCAAGGTCCAAATCTCACTTACCTCTATAAGACAAGTAATCCTGTTGAACTCAATGAGACTGAGGTAGGGCAAAAACACTTTTGGCCCACAAGCAGAACTTACTTTTTCAGTTATTGCCAAACATTTCAGCTGTGCTAGTCAATGTTTGTGGTAAACTGCACCTCTGTCTCATTCAGGCAAGCATAATGGTACCATTTGGGGCTGTTAAAAGTTACTACTAACAAATGTAGTTTTACTTACTTGAATTCCAAACTGATTTTGTTTAGGTACTGCACCACTATTTTGAAGGAATTGCAGATCTAATGCCTGTTTCTCACTTTCCCTCTCCACCACAGCTACAGCTCAGTTTGGCAGTAGCTTCTCCCGTGGAACCCCGCGGGATGGGCTATTGGGAATAATGAAGGGTGTACATTAATGTTGAATGTAAGTAACTGGCCAGTCCAAGGCAGATACGACATTTGACGTGCTAATCCATATCTATTTATTTTCCCACTGCGAGCCCCGGGCACGCCTGCTGTCTGAAGCAGCTCCCCTGGGAGTTTTCCTGGAGCACTCAGTCCGTCACACTGAGAGCCCTGTTGTTGTCCCCCCTTTCCTTTTCCCACGAGGATACACGTGCCCGGGCACACGGCCGATGTGTGGGGTAGAGCCCGGCTTTGTCCTTTGCTCAGGATGATCTCCTTTCCCCCTCTTATCTTTCATAACGAGATGTTTAGCCCCCTAAGAAAGATTGAGGCCGGATAAGTCAAAGTACAAGACACACTTTGGACATCTTCATCCTTTAACTTTTCAGGTCATTCTTGCTGAGATCATGTAATTAGTTTTAGTGTGTAAATTAAATCTTGAATGCACTCAGTTGACTAAAAGGAGATGGATCCCTGTTACCTCCTTACAGATTATGTGTTTTTGTTTTTGTTTTGTTTTGTTTTATGGGCCTCTGATTCAGGCTCATGACTGCAGACAAAAAATACAATATGTGCCTGAAATAAAAAAAAAGACAAAAGAATTTTATAACATTGAAAACCTGAATAGCCTTTAATTCTTCAGTACATTTTATGTAAAACAGGTTGGGTTTTTGTTTTGTTTTGGGGTTTTTTTGCCATGTGCATTTGTTCACATTTGTAAATGACTTAATGGAATTCTCACTTTATGTTTATTTGTGTAATGTGTATAAAATGGGTTTGTGACTTAAGCATATTCATATATGGTCAGTGGTTACTTTAATATTGTACTGCTGCTGGTAACTTTTGATGTAGAACTTGCCTTTTGATGATAAAGTACCTCTAGGTTAGACAGTGAGGGAAGGCTCTTGGAAAAAACTGAATGTTCTCCAATGTTTTCTTAACATATTTGCAGAAGCTTTCAAAAGGAGTTTCAGTCAAACCTCTTGGCAGTACAGTATTCTTGTATTTGTTATTGTCTGTGTGTAGGTACTGGTACCTTTTTTTTTTGTTTAAAATGTTTTAAGTGTTGGCTTTAAAGTGAATTTATCTTTAGTATGATAGTAATATGAAAATTATAGGTTTTGTGTGCAGAGAATTTTTTTATAAAGTGCTTTGTAAAAAAAAAATGTATTCTAGCTTTCGCGGTACATATGTGTGATAACTTTAATATCCATGACAGTTAAGTGCAATTATTTCATCACTCTAAAAATGCTATTTTTGTGTCGGTTACTGCAGGTGTTTTCATGTCTTTGCAAAGTGACACATTTTGATGCCTTCTTGATAAAGTGGTAGAATTTTTGTAGCTTTCTAGAAACTTTGTATTCATACAGTATCGATTGAAAATAAAGAAAATGAAAGTGTTTTGTGCATTTATCATAATCTCTTACATCAATCTCTTCTTAACGTTGGGTGTAGCTTTCAAAACCCTTTTCCAAAATAGCACAAGGCCAGACTTGCAGCAATACCTGTGTACCTTCCTAAAGGTGCAGAGGAGATCCAGCAGGATTTAGAGAAGCCTGGAGGGATGGCACTCAAGGTTGGTGTGTTCAATGAAGGGCCCATCATCCTTCTTCTTGCTTGTGTGTCTTCCTAAAGAAACAGTGGTGGATTTTATTGAAACATCATTTAAACCGCGCCATTACGATGGGAAAAGCCACCCATCTCTCTTAATTCCAGAGGTAGGAATGACCTGTTCAAAATATTGCAGAATAAATGGTACAAATACATCATTAACTGAGCAGCTAGAACTGACTGAGGAGTCATAGATAACAGTAGTTATCTGAGGTCTTTTCTTCCAGGACACCCAGCTCCGTGGGAACTGAGGTCCTAAAATTGTGCCATGTTTTCAAGAGATTCGTTTCTTGTTTATCTTAAACCACCTGCCCCCTCAGCTATCAGCTGTACCTGGTATGATGAGAGGATGAAACGGGATCAATTTGCTGCCTGCATTCACAAAGTGAAACCACCTAGCTAGGGGAGGGGGGAAAAAAAAAAAAGGGAGAATAAGAGGGATGTCCTGGATCAACTGAAATCAATGGGAAAGCGACCAGTACTTGGTAAAGAAAAAAAAAGTACATCTGGCTCATCTTCTCCTTTCATGGGGGAGCAGTGGCTTTTCTATAAACCACATGCCCCTCCCACACTCCCCAATTCTCCTTTGGGTGGCAGATGTTCCACTGCTATTTTTAAAATGCCAGCAGAGCACCCCCCCCCCCGCCCCCC
>VYZQ01017062.1:21509-37577 GCA_013400655.1 Mystacornis crossleyi
CCCCCCCCCGCACCCCCGTGTGCGAGATGAATGGGGTGAGAACAAGGCACAGATATGGTCTGTTTTGACCCTGTTTTCTCTTCTTTGTTCCCATTGAGTATATGGCTTCAGCCCTTTGAAGTGTGTTAGCTGTGTCAGAAGCAACCTGCTTCTTAATTAAGGTTCTGCTTCTTAATTAATTTAGGTTAAACCCATAAATCTTCCACCTTTGGGAAAATGTCACGGAGCATTTCAGGCTGGGAGTCCCCACGTAGTGTCACCATCAGTTTATGAAGGAGCTGGTTTCAGTGGGAGCCACAGCCCCTCCCTGAAGAAGCGTGGGATGGTTGCACGAGCAGGGAACAAAGAAGTTACTCCGTGCCATTTTATGGAGCACAGAACCATATGTGGCGATGGATTTTTCTCTGGATTTTGTTGGGGTTTTTTTTAAGATACAGCCTGTTTGACTCCACAAATCCGGGAGACATTTCATTCTCCCAAACCCACGAGTGAAAGGAGGGCTCAGAGCTCAGCAATGTGCTCGCAGATGTCTGCAGTCCTCACACGCAGCTCGAGCTCTTCATCCCAAACCCGACCTCTTGCAGCCTCGCTGTTGCTGCGCGGGGCCCCTCGAGCAGGAAGAGCTGAACAATCTGTTACCCCGAACAGTGGCAGCCTCGCGGTGTTCGTAAATAATTACCTGCCTTGCAGGGAGGTGGGACACTTAACTGGTTAATGGCTGTGAATTGTTCCGGGACTGCTGATGTTCCCCGAGAGCTAGAGCTGTGCTGGGGACACTAGAAGGTGGTAAGGGCAGGAGGGAGTCCGTAGAGACACTGTACTAGGAGTGGGGGGAAAAGGAACATCGAAGAAACCCAGAGTGCAAGCGACTGGGGTATTGCTTTTCAAAGAAAATGAAAAGCTGAGGACAGGACAAAATAGGAAGAAGGGAGGAAAAGAATAGTTTAAAGACCACCAACATCAAAAAAATGTCCATCGGAAGAAGGCAGGAGAATCAGAGCAAAATATAAACTACAACAAAACAGACAAACATTCACCTAGGTAAATAAAATTTGCTGCTTTTTGGTTTGGGGTATTTTTTTCCCCTTCTGCATTACTTTTCATTAGCCCTCTCTAGTTTGACGCATATCCTCTTTAAGCTTAAGGGAAAGGGCTGCTGGAGACCTCCATTCCTGTGTGCCTCACTGCGGAGACTCAGTAAAGCCCAAAAACCCTCAGCAAGGCACCCTGTGGCCCCCCTGGCAGATGAAGAGACGTCAGCTTCCCTTTGGAGAGAGGGAGAGAGAGAAAACAAAATGAACAATGGCCAGAAGAGTATCTGAAACAATCAGCTGAGCAAAGACACTTGAGTGCAAATGAGTGCTCTCAATTTACCCAGCACTGGGGATTTCTCAAGCTGCCTTCTGTCTGCAGATATGTGGGTTTGGGTGCATGCACAGGGTCCATTATAGGCTTGATTGATGAATTTCTAAAATACTGCTTTCCATGCCCTCACTCTGTCCCAGAGCTAAGAGCATGAATCTGTAACCTTGATGTTATCAAACGGGAGCAGAAAGCCAAAAACACGTTTTTTACAAAGCTGCTTCTGAACATCCTGATCAGCTTTAAGAGACCTCCACACACAGGCAACAGGGAAGAGTTTTGGAGCCCTAGGCATTATGGCTGTCCCCAAACTCTGTAAAGGCTGTGTCCCACTATGGATGGTGGCTGGGGCCACCAGAGAAAAAGGTGCAGGAGCTGTGATAAATACGTACAAGTCCCTTTTCATTCCTCTTACTTGTAGAGGTCAGTGAGAGGATTAGTCCTTGCCTTGCAACGCACCTCAACGCTCTGTCTTCTGGGCCTCCAGCACAGACAGGCTATGGCAGCAGCTTCCAAACTCACCCTCTGTTTGAACAGAGCACTGAGCTGCATCAGCAGCTGACTTTGCCAGGGGGTTAACAAACTACAAACTGATTTTTTTCCTGCCCCAAGCAAGTAAGTTTATTAACCATATTTAAAGATACTTCTCCAATTCTTTTTTCTGTTGGCAGAAACCAAAGAATAAGGGGCTTTTTCTAGACTTCTAAAAATTCTTTTCAGCTTAAATCATATGTTCTCTGCAGCGTTATCAGAGATTTAATTGTTTTTCCAAGATACTTGTCTTTTCTTATCCTTTCACCTGTGATGTTGAACTTCTTAGTGAGCAAATGTTCCTACTTGGCAAAATGGACAAGAACAGCATCCAGGTTATAACCATTCCCTTTGGTACTTCCTTTTTGACACAGCTTTATGTTAGTTAAAGGGGGCAATGGGGTCTTCTTATTGTTTGGCCTTTCCATGAGGTTTAATGTGAACCCACATGAAAAACTCAAGCAATGAAGGACTAGATTCAACCACGCTGCACACATATCACAGCATCCCACAGCACAGAGAATTTGATGGCTTCTTTGTGAAATATCTGTATTGGTTTTATTATGATTATGTTATATTTTTACTAGATTTAATCTAAACTTTATCGCCAGAACACCGCAATGGGGGGAAACTCAATGGTGCCGTTCACCTCCAGAGTTAACAGCAATAACGTGGGAGCCGGAACACCAGTCTCAGCAGGGTTCACACTCCCTATCTCCTGCAGTGATCTGCTGTTTGGAGAGAGGTGGTGGTGAGTAATAACTGGGAGGTGCCCCGAGCCTCGCCAGCGATAGGCTCTGGATAAGCGCGAAGGAACGGGGAGATGTGGGGCAGGAACCAGCGAACTCCAGCCTTCCTGGCTTTCCTGGCCTGCTCTCACACGTCTCCCAGATAACAGAGGACAGTGTCCTGTGAGCAGTGAACACATGAGAGGGGTGTCTTGAGATCTTAGACAGCCCCACCTCATCTTTCTCTCCAATTGCCCCCTTCTCTGAAAGGCTATGCCTTGACCACCAGGCTCCACAATTCCTCTGAAAGGCTATTCCTTGATCACCAGGCTCCACAAATCCTCCTCACTGCAAGGCGTGCAGAGCACTCAGAGCTACGGCATCAGCTCCGCATTTTTTTTTCCATGCAACCAAAGCATCTTCCCATTAAGAACATTGGTGCTGGAAGTGGTACAAAGGTAACAGGGACTCAGAGCAAGGCTAAGGGCTCAAGAGAGCCACTGGGAGGACACACGCAGGTGGTCAGGAGGGCCCTCTGTGTGTCCTGCTCTAGGCCAGCGTGGTTTCTCAGATGTGGAGGACGTGGGAGAACCCTCTAACCCTGCAACCTGTAGCACCAAGGGAGTAAGTACAAGCACAATGGAGGAAATTAGCTTAAAGTTACTGGAATAGTAATGGAAAGGAAGAATTAGCCATAGGGATTAGCCATGACCTGAAGATGAAGCTGATGAAGCAGGAGATAGGGTAAAGGCTGTTCCTGAGAGCTGCAGAGAAGGATTTTCCACCACTTCTGGTCAGACATATAAAAAGGCAGAGCCAAAGTCAGTGCTGGTCAGCTGGAGGCAGCTGGAAATGTATCAAAGAAAGAGGAATGAACCCAGAGGACCTGCCTGAGGAAAGAGTACAGGGTGCTCATTATTATGGATTAATATGTATATGGCAAATAAGCTGGTAGGAAACCACTGAGTGGTGGAAGGGGAGAAGAACATCAGATAACACCTGAAATACTGAAGAACATCAGATAATACCTGAAATACTGAGAGAACAGGTGCAGAGCTCTCTGTGTTTGAGTGGATGGATAGTTGCAAGTGACCACTGCCAACGTCAGAGGTTTCTGCACAAATTAGGCTCTCTTGGGTGTGTCCCTGCATGGGAAAGCTGTGGATGCAGCAGTAGACAGATTTGCGGATAAGAAAGATCTGGGAGGGGGTGGAGAATTCAAGATCAGGGCTGCCCACAGGTTTCCTGTGAAGGAAGATGGATGGGAAGTCGAGGGGAGCGAGGAAATAAAAGCCATGGACATAGCACTGCACAGCACAGACTTGCGAAGTGTCAGCTCCGGCAAGCAGCCCCTCCTGACCAGGACAGTGTGTGCTGGCTGCTCCTGTCTGCAGAACGGGGAACAGGGCAGTGGTGAGGCTGGCAGCCCTCCAGACACACGCTCGGGGCTGAGGAAACACGACATCACCTGGAGCTCGTGTTTGGCTGGAGAGACAAGTATTCCTGCCTAAGAGGGGGTCACCATTACAGAGGAGATCTCTGGCTTTGTCACCCTCAGAGCACCCAAATAACAGGCATGCAACAGGCGGTGAGGGGTGGGGGTGCCCCGTTCCTTTAACAAATAGAAATAGAGGAGTTCTGTATAATATTTTTGCTTTTTTGTTCAAAGGTTAAACGCAAAGATGCTGTTCTGCCATTAGAGAAGTACCCGATGAGAAGCTGGAACTCTGGACTCAGAGCATGTGCTGCTCAGCTCTGCTGAAAACTGGGAAACAGCCCTGGTGTTGAGAGCGTGCACAGCCCCACACAGGGGGAAAATACAGGAAATATGTAGGAAAATATAGTATAGGAAATGCTAGGAAAAGAGAGGCCATGGCAAGAGCCAAAGGCGTAGGAACTTCTCTGTCAGCAAGTGAATGAAAAAGCTGGAAAGTCAGACCAAGAAACAAAATGTCTTTAAAATAAACATTCATTCTTTCATCCTTCCATTTCAAGATTGTATCAATCCCTGTAATAACTGGATTTACGTCTCCATATGATAACAAAGTCAGGTTTTGTGCTTATACGAAGTACCAGTTTGTGATCTGAACATCTGACAAGGTCCCTCAGCAAGGAGCCCAGAAGGCTCCACATTTTCTCCTCACTGAAGAGGCCCAGATATTTGGGGGTGCCCAGGGAAAGGATGTAGCCCAAGACAACAGCTGTATCCTGCAGGATTCTGGTGTGAGCTGCTGCACTGCCATGGCAGGGAGGCTCATCAGGCCCTGCTGGGCTCATTTCATGACAGCAGAGGGTCTCAATCCGTTTACCTGCAAGTACCAGGTATAACCAGGTTAGATAAGAGCATTACCACCGTATGTAACCTTTGGACTTTGGCTTGAGGCTTCTACTTTCCCTTCTGGAGAGAACACGTCGTATTTCATGTCTGCTTTATTTCTTTCTCCTTTATTGCAGTTGTGCTCAGTACCCCACACAGACTGATTTTCCTGGAGGCACAAACAAGCAGATAGAATCTAGAGGACGCCTAAATAAAGGGAATCATTGTAAATGGTCTTTGAATTAATAAATACATATAAAGATAAATAAGAGACATAGAGATATATAGGACATATAGATTGTACAAACAAATCATGACCCATCTGTTCGGTGCGCTCTGTTTATGTGTGCCCTCAGTGCTAGGATATCCTGGAAAGCGGTAGGATTTTCTGGACACACTTGGGATACCAGCTGGGGTACAGGAAATTTGCCACAACATCAAGCGACTGAAGGATGGATCCCAAGATAACAAATCATGCCCAGTAGGAAGAGTTTCCCCTAAAAAGAATACCTAAAAGGCACAGTCTAAGGCTCTTCTCAGCTAACTAAATTCAAGCTGACAGAATATGCACTTCCACTGTAGCCACTACTAATTAGCAGAAGAGAAAAGAACTACCAATTTAGAGATGCTGCTGACCTGTAGGCAGAGGCGGCCACTGATTTTTAAGAGATTCTTAAGTTCTCACCCTCCTTCCCCCTCCCATGTTCCTGCAAGCCACTGACCTTCTTTTCATCTTTTGTAAACCTGGAAGGTTGTCTCCCTTCTCCTCTCTCTGGATCTGTGTTCAGAATGAAGAGCTGCAACATCTGTCGTGAATAGCTCTCACAGCAACTCCTTCTGAGACTCCTTTGGAGACGGACTTATTCCTTCCTGCTTAATTAAGAGAATATCAAGTAGGACTCTCAGCAAAAGGGATTTGGTAAGATTTTTGGTAAGACTTTTGGACTTCTCAGTCTCCTCTAGTGCACAGTCTGAATACGTAAAGTAGAAATTCATCCATCAGCATAAATTAGGCACCAAGATTGGAAGGATTTGCTTCACCTGAACAAAAATTACAAAAAAGCCTGTTTGTGCACCCCTTTCTTGCTGTCATCTGGCTCAGAAACACAATTTGATGCTTGGGAACAGCTTGTATCTGCTACCCCAGTCTATATGTATTTTTAGTATAAACAAACGCAGTACACTGTCTTTTCCATTCTCTTGCAAAGCTCTCCTCTGCACCACCAACATCCTCCCTGTCACTTCCTGTTGCTAAATCAATTAAACATTTGGCTCTGCTTGGAAAGAGGGAAAACTGTACCAGTTAACGTAACACCTTGACTTCTTGACCTTTGCTAATTCTATTTCAGGTCAGTTGCATATTTCTCTGTATTTCTTCACTGTCAATACAGTAAAGCCATGTACTCTTTAGGCTTTGATCCCAGCTCTCTGTCACCTGGCCTGTGTGATACCCTGTGCACATAAAATAACAGAGGCTCTTCCTCTCCTGGAGACCTCTATGAATAAAAAGAAAATTAAAGTTTCAGCTTTACTCCCAGCTACTGGTGAAGGTAGGTCACTGGAGGAGACTGATCTCAATTTCAGTCAGACTATCCTTGTACCCCTCCGAGATCAAGGCCAAATGCCACAGATACTGGCCCTGCAAGGGATTCTCAGTGGCTCTGCCAGTCTGGGAATGCAGCTGTGCATGAGATGGTTTAAAAGCTGAGCTGTGTAATTCAGCACCTCAACTAAATTACACAGTTCAAGGGAAACTAGGACTACTAAGCATATAGAAACCATCTGACTCTCCACAGAAAAGTTATTACTTTAAAGGTTTTTGTGCTTACCAAATAATCTGATCTCTGCTTAGTGCAAAAGGGTTTTCCTTTCTCTTTGAACTGAATTTCAATGTGTCCTTGCATGAAGAACATAACGAATTATGTGCCTACGGCAAGTGCTGTTTGAAGCACTGTCCTTTATTCCCAGAGCCATTTCCAGGGAAGGTGAAGCTGCAGTGTAAAACACCTCTGGTTTTATCACAGATCCCTCTTCAGCGTCACTTTTTGCTCAGGGGATGACACTTGGGGGGACAGGATTTGGCACAGACACAACCCGGTGGTTCTCCCCTCTCTCAGCCAGGCGGGTGGGAGCTGTGCCTCCTTGGAAGACAGGCATGACAGGGTCTGTAACCTGAAGGCAGAGCACAGCGTTTTAGGACAGCTGTGAGGCACAAATCCAAAGATCCATTCCTTCACCCTGCAAAGGTGTGCAAAGATAAACACCAAAGAGAGATCCTGCTGATGGTGTCAGTGCTGCAGAAATATAACTGTCCAAGTTAAACCACAGAATCTTATTGGGACTTATATGAAAAAAAACCCCGCCCTCAGGGAAGTGGGGCATTTGAAAGTGATTTTCGGGCATGCAGCTCATTTTCAGTGGCTGGCGACTACTCTGGGCATTTCTTGTGCAGCCCAAACATGGCCTCACAAGCAGAATATAAAATGTGCTGTTGGCTCTTTTTGGGGTGCCATCCAGAAGGGGCCCCTCATGTTCACACCTTCTAAATCCCTTACTGGTGAGATGCAGAAAGCTTTCCAGGCCCAGTGCTACCAGGCCACTCAGGACAGGGTGGCAGCAGCATGGGCAGCCTGTGCAA
Organism: Mystacornis crossleyi; assembly: GCA_013400655.1. Classification (NCBI taxonomy): domain Eukaryota; kingdom Metazoa; phylum Chordata; class Aves; order Passeriformes; family Timaliidae; genus Mystacornis; species Mystacornis crossleyi. The sequence continues at coordinate 29,086 of VYZQ01017062.1, forward strand.
GGGGCCGGGCTCTTACCAGCATCCCTTAGTCACTAGATGTCTGAGCTCTCTCTGCCACTCCACCCTGAGGCCCAGGGAAGCATCACTATTTTTTCAGCTCTGCCTTTACAGAATAACTCAGCTAATAGCATCAGATGAAGCACTGATTTTCTGATGCTTGGCCAAGCTGTTAACATTGTCATTCTAGCACATTTTAACAAGTACAGGCAGGTTGGGGCGTTAGTCATATTTCTACAAACACCGTGGTGGTTGTTTTTCTTTTTTTCTTTTCCTTTTCTATCTGAGCCATTTTACTGGGCTTCAAAGCCGTCAGTGGAAACAGATGTGTGAATGTTATAAAATTACGCTGCTGCATCAGGGGTTTTTTATGGCTTTGTATAAGTTGTATGTCAAAAGACACTTCAGGCCAGAGGGCCAAGTGCTTTGCATTGAGAGATGTTAGCAGAAGGAACGGCAGTCTGTGAAACGAGCACCCAGTCTTACCCAGATTAAAAAAACAAAACAAACTCCCCTCCCCCCCCCAACAAACCCAGAAACAAAATAAAATAAAATAAATGCTAAAATACAACTCTTCACCCCGACCTAATTTCAGTTCCATGTATACACGCACTATTCCACGGTCTCCAAATGGATGCTAGTGGGGTTGGTGGTACATCTGAAAGTGCACGGCTTCAATACTTTATCACATCCTCACTGCTCAACAGGTGGCCCTGGTACCATTAACTACATCCTGGAGAAGGCCTCTGTGGGATGTGAATCCTTCAGGAGCAGGTATTTATTTTCCTGGGGCTCCTCTGAGCAGCAGCTCAGCCTGCAATCCCCTGCAAGGCTGTGCCACTCAAAGGCTTGTTTGAGTGAAGTGCTCAGTCCAGACACTTTTTATGCCTCCCGGGCTTGAACTGAAGGGTGGTACACACTGGGTTTCTGAAGGAAGTCTTGCGGTGAGCCCTATTTTTGGGCAAAATATCGCACCACTCCTTTAGCTCACTTATATCAGCTGTTCGCGTAGGATGTGACTCAAGCAACGCAAGGAAATATCCCACTTCTTCCCGCTGTGCAAGTCCGAGTGACTCGCTGGGCTGTGCCGGTTATGCACGCAGCAAACACGAACAAAACTCCTTCAGGCACGGGCAGGATTAGCTACGGGCGCTGGAGCGCGCAGCTTGTGCGCCGTGCGCGGTCCCGGCCGAGCTCCGCAGCCCGCGGCGGGCCCCGGGCCGGGCACGGCCCCGCTGCCTCCCGCCTGCTCCTCTGCGGCCCCGCGGGCTGCGGAACTCGCGACAGCCGGGCCCGGGCTCCCAGAGCAACAGATTGCAGAGCATCCGGCCGGGCCGGGGCCGCGCCGCTCGTGCGGCAGAACGCGGCGAGCGCGGCTGCTCCGCGGGCGAGCAGAGTGCGGAGCTCGGCACGGCCGCGCCAGGGCACCCTTTGTGTGGGACCGAGAGTGTGCGAGCGCCACGGGCTGCGCCCTCCAAGCATATGCAGAGCAGAGCGACATATGGCAATTGGTGGCGGCCCCGGCGCAGATGCCGAGGGCTTTGTTTGGGAACAGCGCGCGGTGCGGATCCAGCACAGCCCTCCCGCGCTGCTGGGAGCCGGGCGGGTGCCAGCAGCGCTCCCCCAGCTCCGGGCGCCCAGCATTCCTGGTGCCGCCTGTGCTGCTGGCTGTGCTGAGCAGATTTCGTGCTCCTGAAGCTCTGCCCACGAGCCAGAGCCCGGGGCACGCTGAGAGATGGGTCTCATTTAAAAAAGAGACGGAGGTGGACTCCTGTTTCAACTCCTTTGCATTCGGCTTTCTATATAATACCAGAGCCTGAAACAAACTATTTCTAAAACTGTTTAGTTTTTCGTTAAAACCTTTGTTTTCAATGCTTTCTCGCTATTAATGATAAAAACAGAAAACTAGATAGTGATAGTGACGTGTATATTATTTTTTCAACTCTGTTAAGCAAAAGTTTAAATTGAAGTTAAAAAGGGCAAACCAAAATGATGATTTCCTGGCCGTGGGACGAGATAAACTGGAAAAGAGGTTCTATCAGCTTGCTCATGCAAGAAAAACACGAGGGAAGGTTTTGAAATCCCAGCATGGGTCCCAGTCTGTGCAGACCCATGAGGCAAGCACACACCAGGAATTACAGCACCAGGCTGGAGCTGAGATACAGTGATCTACTCTGATCTCTGCCACTGACCACCTGTGTGACCACAAAAACCCCTTCAGCCCAACATGCCTCAGAAATAAAGACATGATACTCCTCCCAGTACACTGTTTTGCAAAGGCCTGCTGGCTGTGGAGCAGAGCACGACCTTACAACACCGAATTCTTTCACGTGGGCCACGGGAGCCTCATCAAACAAGAACAGCATCCACCAAGCCGAGGACACGAGGGTCAAAATCTTTGCATCTTATTCTCTACTGCTGGCACTATCAGCCTTTGCTCACTTGTCATTTTATGTGTTTCCATGGTGAAGAGGAATCCAAGTCCACATAGATTTAAAACACTTTGCATACAGATGCACAGTCAGGGGCCAAGCAACCAGAGCCAGAGGAAAACAAAGTGCCACCTCCTGCCATGGGATGGGAACTGATACAGATTCCACCCTCTACAGATTTCTGGTTGAGCAGAGCCCAAGAGCTAGAGCCAGACTGGGACAGGGAGCTGGCAGCCACCACCTACTCCCCTAAGAGAGCAGTTTGAGAGCTGCCCAGCTGAGAGCAGTTTTCTTTGCTTTCCGTTGCTTTTGCTTTTTAAGAGCTAGTGAAGCAAACGCATTGCTCTGAACTGGGGCTGTGGAGTAGCCAGACTCCAAGCCAAGGGACACAAAACAAGTTGCCACCACCATGTTGTAGGAGCAAGAGGCAAAGAAGAAACCATGAGAAACCAGAGATCACCAGAGGGCTGAGCTGTGCTGACTCTGTGATCCCCAAACTAATTCGTCACTCTGGCCCTCGGTGGGTCTCCGAGTTGCTGTATTTCCATGCAGAAGTTTGAGCACATGCGGTAGGTCTGAGTAGCTCTGACTGCATCATATTTGCTGGGCAAGCTCCAGCCATCTGTGCAGCAACTGTCCAGCACAGCCAAGGCTGCTGCAGACCCTCTGGACCAGCGCTGTGCGCTGGTGCCCACATTTGCAGTGCTCAGCCAGCACCTCTGGCTGATTGGCTCCTCGCTCAAAACTGCTGTTTCACCCACTCCTTTGTAGCAAAATCCCAGACATGCAGCCTCAAACTTGGCCTGGAAAACAGTCGTGTGGGGAACAAGACCAGATACATTCGGGAAAACCTGGATTTTCGGTAGTCCTGTCTCTGTGAAATCGAGAACAACCTGACAGGGAAAGGATGTGCGGAGGGAGGGCTTTACCTTGAGACTGGCTCCCTCTGCAGCCTGATCGTCAGCACCCCGAAGGCGGCATGTCTTTCTTAGACATTAGTTTAACTGCTCCTCACAGCCGGATAACCTTCTGGGAATGAACGGGCCAAGCACGGGAAATCTGTGCTCCCATCCTCATCAGGTTTTACAATATCACACGGATGATGGATGAACTACCCCAGTGAAAAAGCAGACCGACTTTCCAGTTAAAATTACATCACTGGCAAAAATGTCGCGTCAAAATCTCCTGACCAGGTGGTAAACAAAGCGGCAATTTCGGAGTTTCCTGGGAAAACGCCGAGCAGAACGTGGCTCTGACAAGCGGACCGTGCAAACCCTCTGCAGCGCTTCCCATTTGTTCAAACCCTTCCCGCTGGGCGCTTCTGCGCGGGGACCGTTGAGTGCAGCTCCCGCAGCTCCCGCAGCTCCGCGGCCCCGCAGCGACCCCGCGCGGGGACAGGGACAGACCCCGCGCACCCCATGTCCCGGGCAGCAGCCGGCCAGCCCCAGCCCCAGCCCCACCCGCTGCTGCCGGGTCCTCGGGGGAGCTGCCACCGCTGGAAGTGTGGGAATTGCCGCCAGACTCATCTCTGACAGGCGTGTTCTCGCTGGCATTAAGGGTGAGCACGAGGCAGGAGGTAATTCCACAGTTTGTATTATGCAGGAAATCAGATTAGATTATCGCTGGGGATGCTACCGGGCTTAAAGCTGTGAATCAGCTGGCAGGCTAAGAGCTCCTCTATCTCCCCTCAGGAGAGTGAAACCCTCCCAGCGTGGCCAACATCCCTGTTTTGGAGTGCTCACGGTCTTTATTACACAACACCCCGTACCCGCTGGCAGCCCTCCTTAGTCCTCATCCACCTGGCACGAATTGCAGGGTGAGGAGAGGAGCTAACCAACTCCCTCCGTGTGTAGCAGTGCTCTGTCCACCAGGTCAGCAGGCTGGACACAAGTCCCTGTGTCTTTTCTGCCCCCAAAGCCATCACATCCAGTAGCCTGGTTTGTGCTGAGCAGAAGCTGCAGCCGCTGTGGGATGGGGCCAGTGCAAGCCATTTGCCAAGCCAGCGAGCCCAGAGCACCACGGAGGAACACCGTGCTGCTAAATCTGTGCTGCATCAGCGCACAATGGAGCTCAGAGCTGCAGGCACTGCCAAGGCAGGCTCTGCCTTTACCACAGTTTCACTGAAAACAGATGAGTGAAGTATTGTCAACTTCAGCCCGCCAGAAACCATCTCACGCACCCCAAAAAACATGTGGTAGAATTTTTTAAAAAGAGCAAATCCAAGGAAAAGTTTGCTGTTACCTTTTGGTGCTTCCAATCCACTGTACTTCAGAATGGAAAACATCCCATTTCACATTTATAAATGCATGACCTCCACACAACCCACACAGTGTCCCAGGCCTGGCTCTTTGGCCAGGGCTAAATGTTGAGCCATATCATAAAACTGTGGGAATTGTCAGCACTGAATAGAGTGCACATTTATGGAGACAAATAACCCCATGCAGGCAGACACGAATAGCCCCCGAAAAACCATCAGCCCAGAGCAATAGTCAGAGTACAGTGTGTCAGTGCAAGCAGGACAGCTACAGCACTTAAAAGGAGATGCCACATTTACTTGGCTGTGTGAAGAGTTCAGGTTCACCTATTCATGCAATAAAGAGCTTGTTTTCCTGTTTACTCTCCTCAGGATTTGTGTCTGGCTATTTCAACAGCCACTCGTGGCAGCTGGAAGGATGGATAGTTATGATATATAGAAAACTTTAGCTAGCTAAGAGTCAGAAGAAGACCTGAGTAATGATTCTGAATGTTCGAAACACTGCCCACGGAGTGAAAAGGCTGCATCGTGTCCCCACAATAGGAAAAAAAACCCTGCCTGGTAGCATAAATTGCTTGTTTGCTGTAGAAAAGAAAAATCCAAACTGGTATAATACAAAGCCTAGTTCTGAACACATCACCTCTTTATCCGCTGCCAACTATCAGTATTGTGAATTGGCTTAAGCCATCACGCCTCTCCTCTGTGTTTATTCTGTAGACACACTTTTAAAGCCAGGTGAAAAAAACAGCCAGGCCTTTTCAGTGCCTCCCACTGGAATAAAAGCTCATTGGCAACATTGTGACAAGAGCAGTTTGCACAGACCACCTTTTCCAGGTACAGAGCAAGGCTAGAGGAGGGCTAAAGAACCAGCTGAGTTTTGACACGAAGCTGCAAACTGGCACCAGCAAGCCCAAAGTAGCCTGTCCGAGCTTGGCAGCTAAAAACTGCAAATGGATTGTTAGAAGATTCCGGTGTAGGCTTCCTATGCTGCAGGTACTTGCCAGAAGACCCTGTTCTCCTACAGTCCACCTTCAAGGGACAGCTGGAAGGAGGTCTGACCATCTGAAGAAATTGTTCATGATGTTCTATGACACTGAAAAATAAAGCAAACAGCCTGGCAAAACATAAACCTGCTATCATGTTAATCCCCACTTGTTTTCCCTTTTGTCGCTTGTGGAGCTGCACGTGAGCCTCCAGAAACGTTGGAATAAAGCTGCAAGTTTGGCTCCTCTGACCAGGCCATCCCTAGCCACAGGTGGCCAGCTGGGAATTCTCAGCCACCTGGCTTCTATGCCTGCTTTGCTCTGGGGACAATCCCATCTGCTGGCTTTGGTGGCAGCCTCCCCCTGCCACGGTGGCCTCGTCTCCAGCACACACAGAACACACACCTGGGCTGGCAGCACCTCTGTGACCCTCCAGACAGCTCCACCAAGCAACACAAAATAGGAGACTTCCACATCACAAACATTGTGGTCCAGACTGAAAGGCAGAAGCTAAATTTGTATGTTTGTAAGCAATTTCAGTTCTAATATTGTGAAAAAGTAATCTACCATGGTGATTTAATACTTTTGCAGGAGTTCCGTGGAATGACCTCAGGTAAGGGTCTTACATGTAGATGGCAGAATTCAACCCAAAAATTTAGCTTGTACTAAAAGAAAGCATTCTGTTCACTGAGTTGTAGATTTATGTCCTTGCCTGCCCACAGGTGAGCATGGGATTACACTTCTGTTAACAGGGATCTGAACCTGTCAATACTTTGGAGTGCATCTGTGAAAGAGAATTACATCCAGAAGCTGCAGTGACCAAAGTTTCCAGATTTCTTGCTATTTTCGTGGTTTCCTTCTTCTTTATTATCCCAGCCTCATTCTTTGAAGTTTGTGTATCCTCTGTTGCTTGTGGATCTTTTGAAGGGATCCTCCTGTTCTGCAAACAATTTCTTTTCACGCACAGAGAGCAGCGGACCACCTTCAACAGAAAATGTACACTCACTCTTCTAAACATATCAATAACTGTTTTACTGTCTTAACACAGAGAGACATTCAAATAAAATCATTAGATTTGGGCTTCAAATGGGCATCACAGCTCTGCTGTTCTCCAGAGTGGGCTAAATTCAGACATGGACACAAACACGCAAATAATCTCACTTTTGAGTTTGAAGTTTGCTATTTCAGTTTCAGGTGTGTTTTGATTTGAATTTTCATGTGCTACAAAATAAAATGGACTGCTGGCTGAAAAACCCTCAAAGCCAAACCAGAAGACTAAACAATCCCTCGAATAAACTTCATGAGTGAATCCTAAGTGTATTTTCAGGAACTGTTTCACTGGTTGCAGCCATGCCCTTCAGCTTACCACTATTACGAATGATCACGAGGATGTTTTCCCCATAAGAATGTGCTACAAAATAGAGAAAAGATTCAGCAAGTATGATTTCAGACTGAGACCTGAGATGCAAATTTGAATTTCCAAATCAGTTTCCTGCCAGGACCTACTAAATCAAAATAGAGCTGACAGAGTGGAGCTGTGGTTAATGGAAAGGACACTCAGCACTTGAATGAAAAAAGCAAAAAAAAAAAATGCTTCAAAAGAAAAAGGAGGGAACAGTAGGGCATCAATCTCTTGCCTTTCCCCGGGGGTTTCTTTGCATGTCCTGATTTTATTGACACTATCATCTCTTCCTATGTTCTTAAAGCTCAGCTGTGGTGTGAGGCAGGTTCCGCAGCAATGCCAATCCAGTGAACTGAACGAAGCAGTTCTTGCAGGATTGGCCTGGGGCCACGGATTTCAATGGGAGCTGCTGGGTGCCCAGCATGACTGACAGTTAGGCTCTTTGTGGATCAAAACTCGGAATAATTTTGTTCCATCTGGCATTTTTCATGATCCCCGCTGAGCCCAATATTGCAGTCACAACACCTCGCTTTTTAAAAATCACCACTCAGCCAAAGGCATAAAATGTAACAAGCACTCGAACAAGTGAAATAGCGGCAACGACAAAATCCTTGCATATTACCATTATATCAATGGCACTTTGCAAGTGGTTGGAAATTCCTTAAACAAACCTACTTTGTTAGGGAGGGAATGCTTCAGCTGCTCTTTGAGGTACTTCATTCTTCACCCCCAGATCACTGGTTACTAGAAAATGTAGATGGGTGTCAAGCTGATAAAGTCTTTTCTGGGTCTTTTCTAGGTCTCACAGGTAAAGATTTTCTGGAGGCCAAAAAATTAACATCTGAAGAGGACCTAAGGGAAGTAGAAAATAGCAGAGATAGCTAGGGTGGCAAAGAACACGGGCCTGATAAATAGAAAAACTGAAGAGAGTGATGGAAACAGCATAAGACAAAGAGAAAAGAAGCTGTGTGGAAGGAAGTGAAGTTTCAGACTAGAAACATAAGAATTGCTGGACTTTACAGCAGGGTACAGCCCAGAATTCCATCTCAGCAGGGCTGAATGGCAGGTGGAAGAGTAAGAAAACAGAACTTTACGCACTTTTTTCCTGCCAAACTCCTTTTTAAGATAGACTGGGTAAAAAAAACAGAAGCAGAGATGGTAAAAAAGTGTTTAATAGCTTTTGGTGGAGCTTCTGTGAATGGGTCTAGTCTGAATCCAGGTAAACTTTTGGCATTGACAAGACCCTCTGTACAAGTGTACCTACACTGTGTTTGAAAAAGTGTGTCTTAATTTCTTTCAGGTTAGCCACGCATGTCTTGAAATATGAGAAGTGGCAAGTGATGCTTTTCTAATCACCCTGTCTATGCCATTCACGGTTTTTATACTGTTTTATCTCATCCCCATTCAGTTGGTTTTTTCCTAAG
>VYZQ01017064.1:8940-28573 GCA_013400655.1 Mystacornis crossleyi
AACATGCCTTTGAGCTACAGCTCTTAAAGCATATACTTTCTGAATAGAGATATTTATTTTCTTTCAGTGGGCTAGACAAAAAGATAACATTCAGGATTCCCTAATTCCAGCACAGATACAGTGACTGAAGCATCTAAACCCTTTTGTTCCATCTCTGCAGGAAGAAAAATCCTTTTAACATTGTGTAAATGGAGAGTGCCTTTATCCATGTGAAAAACATTCCTGTCATTTACTTGTAAATGTATTTTCATATTAACAAATGACAACAAGGGACTGCAGGCAAAACTCAGTGTATCCTCAAGCATTTATCCTAGGGGAAAATTATGTTCAAAAGGTCCATTACTTATGCCTACAAATTACTGCCCCACTTGGGTGTAACAAATCATCCTCAGTAACAATGAAAACAGTCTGGTGAAGACTTCTCACATACTGGAGAATTCTTTTCCAGGACAGAGGTATGCGCAAAACCTCTAAGCCTTCCTCTGTTGGAATGTGGAGCTCACAGGAAGAAGAGCTCCACCAAAAATTGAGAAGATCAATAAAAAAATGAGTACACTACTTCTTTGAACATAACAATTTCCAGAAGAAAACGAAAATGGAAACACTACATGCAGATGGAAGAAAAAGGTGCTCTTCAGGATGTATTGCCAAATGATCTTCTGAAGGAAAGCACAGATTTAAACTACAGGCAACAAAGTGAAAAGTGGTTTTTAAGGCAGTCCTCGAACCCAAAAGAAGCAGAACTCTCAAAAGCCCATTTGGCAGAGTAGAGACGGGATATGAAATTAAAATGTCAAGTAAAACTCCTTCCTGTGCCCTCTTTGTTAGATTCTCCTCTAAACAGCTTAAGGACTGTTCTCCAGACTTTCCAGTATGAAACCACTACATATGGAAGGTAACAAGGAAACCCAAAGAAAATAAAGAGCTAAATGTTATCCAATCTTTGTTTCTTCAGGTTGGATTTGTCAAGCTGTAGAACAGAACAAAACTCTGAACAGATGATGACCTGGAAAACTGGGTTGCAATTGTTCTCTGACAAACTTGGGATCTAGGACCTGTCAAGAAAAGACAGGAACCTGGTTTCTGTGCCTGCTGTTTATTTTGATTTCAAAATTCCTTCTCTGTGTCTAAAAGCACATGGCAGAAGAAAATCCACTTGATTTATAATTCTTGGGCAAAATGAGGAAGAGGAAGTTTCCACTTTCACAGGTATCCAAAATGTGACGATCCATTCTTTTTCTTTTGGAATCTTCTAGATCCCCGAACAATGCTTTCCAATTTATCCTCTATATGCTTCTCCCAATATTTCTTATGATTTAGTGGATTCAGTTTGGTCTTATACCTACTGCTGAACGCTAAATTCCAAACATCTTAACTGCAGATTCTTTCTAAAAAGTAATATCCATATATTTCCTTGTGCTGAAAGAAGTAGCTGTGAAGTAAGAATAAGCTATTCTTAAGCAGAATAGCTGATATCATAGCTTCAAAGAAACAAACCCAAAACAACAGTAATTTAAATACTAGATTAAAAGGAATAATGTAATTGATTTAAGACAACCATATGCAAACCATTTTCTTTATCAGTCTGGTAGCTATGGGCTGCAATCCTTCATCACCTTGACTCAGAGTGTTAGGACACGGAGAAAAATTTAACATGATGGTTCCAATTCAGTCACCTTTTCTTAAATTCTTCTTACCCTACCCTACCTCTGCAAGAGATGGTCACAAAATTTCATGTTAAAGCAGCAAGGCACATTATTTGTCACCACAATATAGCTATTTGTTTTTCTACACAATTAGTACAGCATCCAGAATGCCAACTGCATTCAAAACATGCTTTGCCCCAAAGTGCCCTGGGTAATGAGTTTATTTTCTAAGTAATAAAATAGTCTTTATTCCCCACGTATCACTTAGCTACACATTAATAATTTGCTAATTCTAATCACTCTACTGTATTTTTAAAAGGGGAAACTGCTCTTGAGATCCAGCATCCTCAGCATTCAAACTCAACCCAAAATTACCTTTGCGTCCAGGAATTGATGTAAGCAAATATCTTGAGGGCATGTTCCTTTCTGAGCTGCAAAGCATCACCACCTTCAATGTCTGATACTAAAGAAAACAAAACCATAAACATATTAGGAGGGGAAAAACCCAACGTGCAATTGCTCTGTTTTCATTAGAAATTACCTCTGATAGCACAAAAAATAAATACTTTACTGAAGCAAAACCACACAGACTTGGTTAACGGACGTAAAGTTTAGATGCAAGTGACTTCAAAACTCAAAGTGCACAATGTTCACGAATACTACTGCAAAAATTCATGACTGAGAACAGATCCTTCTCGTAATCCTGTTTTTATGAACTAGTCCTCATAAGCTGTACCGAGAACTCCTGACTGATGTGCACTTTCAAGTAGGAACTTTCAACAACTTTACTCATTAACCAGACGCCTTGGGTTTGGTTTTTTGTTTTGCTGGGGGTTTCTTTCACCCTGATTTTTAAACATCTGCATTCTGAGATGACCGTGAGACCTCAACTTCCTTTTCCTGATCAGATAAAGACTGGGAAAAACAAGCAAACAAACAAAAACCAAACCACAACAAAACTACCAAGATAAGAACAACGTGCTGGGTACATATAAAGTTATTTCAGACTGAGCTGATGATTATTGCTTTCAAATATAGACACATCTCTCATGACATTTAACCATAATGAATCACTAACTGGCAAAATGATAAAGGCTTACCACCTTTATTAGAGAGGAAACCAGAACAGTTCTGTACCGAGTTCAAACCCCAAACACTTCGCTGAGGGATTATCAGATGTCCCATTTCCCTCTAACAATGCTTCTACACTCCAGTAAGGCCACCAGTAGGTCCACAGTGCCACTAAGGCAGCACCTGATTATATCCCAGGGCACTGGATTCTGCCTCCTGGCCACACACCTTTCCCCAACTACCAGCGCACAGTTCTCGCTTCCTCCTTGTCCTGAATTTCCAAACACTCGTACAATTATCTGACTGCTACACAGATGAAGGTCGGCATTCCTTTTAAGTGGATCTTTGCATTTATAACACAACTACGTTTTCATCTCCACATTTCGGATGAAATTTCAAGTATTGCGTGCTCACAAATCCACTTCACAAGCAAATTTTGTGGGAAAGGTTCTTGAAGAGCAGCGAGCTCTTCAGAATCCCTGCCTCAACCTCCTCTCCAACCTCAGCCTTGCAAGGTCCTGTGTGATCCATCCATACAGGTTTCCAAAAACTAAAGCTAATGAAAGTCTGTGGGCATGGATCAGAAAGCAAAGTTCAGAAGAAAACCACTTCACAGAATAATCACACTGAACAAATACTTATGACTTCTTTGAAATAAGGACATCACATATGCACATCCATCCACATTTTCATACATATGCAAACAAACAAATATAAAAACATCCAAAAAGCAGCCTGTGAAGAGGATACCATCAAACTTTAAAAACCACTTTTCTGTCTCACTCCTATAAGGCTCTGAAGAGCCTACACAGCACCGGACAAAGCACAAGATGGCGAAGCAGCCTAAAAGATGGGTATCACTCAGTGTCACATTTTATTTTAAACACCACAAACTACCATGACAGGTGACTCTCAAGGCAAAAGCACAGCGCTGAAGAAACCAAGAACTCCATCACACAATTTAGGTCAAGCTTACCACAAAAGACAGATCCTTAGCTATAGATAGTATCTAAAAAAAAAAAAAACCTGTCCAGCATCAAAGGTTCATAAAACCTCTGTTTTCCCAATTTTGAGAGCATTGTTTCATTAAGATGAATTCCTTCAAACTTGACAGAAAAAAACTGGTGACAATTCAGTAGTAACAAAGCTAATTCTACCTTGTAGGATGTTACACATTCATTTCTAACACTTCCTTCATCCCCACATCACCCTAATTAAACACACACTCCAACAAGCAGGACAGTAACTCCAACTTCCAGAGCAGCCTTTTCACTTCGAGTCTGAATCACTCCCAAATTTCCCTCTCTGAGATTATAAAGAATCTTATAAAGAATCTTATGGAAGTTAAGCAAACTGGTCCCTTAAAAGCTACAGTTGCCATGTAAAGAGGGCAGAATAGAGAAATTATGGAAATCCTGAAACTAATGTCTCACGTCAAAAAATGGGGAGGGATTTGCACAAGTTGGAGAAACCTGTTACTTTCCTGTTTACGCATTCTACATCTCACACACTGACCAACTTCAACTGGTCTTATTTATTAATCACTGCTAATTAATACAGTGGCTACAGATGTGATTTCCCTTTGGGTTTCTGTACCTACAAATACTGCTGGCTTTATTCCTGGAAAGACAGGAGGCTCCAAACAGAAGGAACTACACTGAGGCTGCAGTTTTCCATGGAGCTTAGCTAAGTCTCTGCTACCAAAAGGGGCAGTGACACATGTGGCAGGGCTTCTCCTCCTGGACCTCAGCTCGAGCTCTCTTTTGCTTCTCAGCAGAAATTATCTTATTCAGCTCTGTTCATTTGTGTCCTCACAACCAAACTTCCAACCTTAGGCTTTTGAGTTCCTCTCCGAGCATCAGCTCTGTGGATACTCTTGATTTACAGCACCTCTGTAAATCAGGGACACATGCAGCTTGAAGTACAGAAATTATTGGTTCAGGAGCATTTCTAAGATTTTTTTAATTGAAGAAAGTACAGACAGAAAAGCAACAAGAACAAACACGCTCATTGTCATTCCTGGGCATTTTCTGATTTCTGTCAGTTCTGTAAGAACTTCCTCGCTGCACGATTTCACTTCCAAATGATGGTGTCTGCCTCTCCTTTTAAATTAGTTCTCTTCTACCTTGAACGGGCCAGTAGTTAAACCAGACTCATTCACTTGTGAATAAAGCATGTCCTTTATTCCCTCCCGTACTCCAGCATCCTGCCATGCCTCAGAACCTCCTCACCCTGCTGCCTCCCCACTTTCTCACACTTCCACTGTTTCAAATCCAGCAGTAACAATCATGTCAAACCGTTCCAAAAACTTCTACTGCACCAAGCCTCCTTCCTGCAAATTCATTTGGTAGACAAGACTTCTCCCTAGTTTCACACCAAAGGCAGAGATTCCCACAGGATGCACTACAGTATCCTTGCTCAGAGAGACTCTGAACCTCCTCAAAGTGGCAGCCTGAGTGCCCTCATCAATAAGAATTGATAATATGTGCTCCACAGCGTTCCAGCCAGGCATTCCAGGATCTCTGAGCTCCTGCCTCAGCAGTGGCACTCCGACCCTCGGCTCAGCTCCTTCGTGTCTGCAGCGGCTGCTTCTTTCTCCAGGCACTCACAAGGCAGCAGTGCTGGAGGTGTTCTCCTTCCCTGTCTCTGCGCTCAACTTTCTTCTCCTTCCTTAAATTTGCTCTACCAACTCTTTCTTCTCAGTTAAAGCCTCTTAAACCTTTCCACCCTCCAGTCCCTCCTTTCCCCTCTTACTTCCCATGCACACAAACACCTTCACCTCGCACTAGATCCAATTTCACAATCAGTATATCCCAGTTCAATCTCCCACTGCAACGGCATCCGTAGCCGTGCATTTCAAACACCATCAGCATTCCCACGGGAACCCCGAGAGCCAATGAGGGAACTGCAGAAATCCAACTTGCCAACCCAGCTGAAAACCACCCACATTCTTGTTGGCTTTGTAAACCGTGGAATACTCAGGCTGGAACTCTGCGAGCAGGGGCAGCTGGGAAGGGAAGTGTGAGGAATGTGAAGCTGGGAGAAGTAAACACCTTGGTAGTAACCAGAGTTGTAAAACTGCCCCGCCCCATCTGGAGCAACTTCACCCCAGTATTGCTCATCTGTGGGTAAAGATGCAGTTACTATCAGAGTCTCAAAAAACCAGAACGCGGAAGGCTTTGAACAGTTCCATCCGAGACACAACTAACCAGCAGAAAAGAGGAAGACCAGGATGTAGGTAAATTCCAGCTAAATATATTCTACCAATATAATGCAGGAAACGGGGTCTTTCCACATACTTCCAGGGGCTCATCTCACTGAGTGGTCACAAGATGGTTGAGAGATCTTTATCACAGTAACAACACAGAAGAAAAAGCTGAGCTGCTTAACTAACCTGATTTAACATCTTCTAGTGTGTAAGTTTTTAGATAGTCTTAAAAAAAAAATCAAATCAGACTGACTTAAAGCACAATTGTTTATTCAAGCAGCTGATGAGAAGCCAAAACACACAATGGTCAAAGTAAAAATTTAAAACATTTCATATTAAAAAAATTAAAAAATAATATTTCCTTGCTGTTTCCCCAGTCTCCTGTTTTACTTGGCTAGCTCTAAATGAAAATTTGAGTGATTTACCTAATCTTTCACAGAAGGGTGGTTTGCTAAAAGTGTGTTACAGTACTAGAAACAACATGAGCTCCCAAACTCAGACAAAAGCCCTATAAATAAATTGACTAAACCAAGGAAACGACAGAAGATGAGAAAAATACAAATCAACTGCAAAGAACAGGGCAATACAATTTCAAAATACAACTGTGGCCAAATGAAGCCGAGCTCCTAAGTGCATTTTTAGCAAGAACTTCGGAGCTAGAGGAACACACTGTAATTAGACCTCAAGGACAACCATCATGCTGGACTTGCGGGCAATATCTTATATCCAAAGGTCACTTATCATACTGAGTACAAAATCAAATGGCAAGCAAAAATAATCACTTTTAAAAGCGTACTTTCTCTGCTTTCAGAAACATAACCTAGTCAAAAGTAAATAATACCAAACTCTTTAAGATCTGTAACTCTAATTTCTCCATATTCCAAACTGTGACGAGGTCCAGTTGCATATGGATTGTGCTCCCTCCCCCTCCTCCCCCAAGCCTCATCTGATATCAGCTTCTCATGGGAAAGACCAGATCACTTGCAGAATGAACACTATTCTCAGAAATCGTTCACTAGTACAGAATAAACAGAGGAAATGAGCCATACACTAAACAAAACAGCATTAGGAGCAATAATACTAATCTTGAAAGAAATATATAGGTATATGTAGATTAAAATGTGTAACTTTTTGTGTGAGTACCATTGTTCACACAGAGAACCAGCACATTTTTCTCACTGCATCGAGATGTTTTCAGTGATTTGTAGGGGGTTTCTTTTTGCTTAGGATCAACAGCATGTAAGATGATAGTCACAGAGTTCAGCATCTGCCATTCCCTTTCGACTTTCACCTATCAGAATTATTTTTACTATAAAGATTTCATGACTGCCTTAGATTGACTCACCGGAGTTCTTCCCGACCTTTATGGAGCCATCCTTGACAAGTATTTAATAGGACAGCGTCAGCTTGAAGTTCCACGGCCAGAGTTTAACTGTCCAAACTTCCCTACAACTTTTCAGTGAGGAACGAAGTCTTCTTTCTACCTCTCAGTCTCCGAAACACAAAAACACCCCAGAATCCTGACTAGATACACATAATCAAAGAGAAACACAACTGCAGAACGTACTAGAAAATACAAAAACTTAATTCTTCAGTATTAGAAACACTGTTCAAATGCCAGGAACAATCAGATCTGTAACCCACAGCACTATAGCAATAAAATTCTGTAATGGCCTGGTTAAGCTGCTTGAGTGCCTTTAATGCTGCCTTGATGATACTCATCACACCACTAGAGCACAGCATTACAGATAACGACACCCACCCCCAGCCCACAGCACACCTCGATTCATTTTAAGTCTACATCAAACTCTAAACTTCTTGTATTTATAAATATTACAGCTTGGTAAAGAGGTTGCTTTCCTGCAAGTTTTTGCCTATGAAGTATACAAATATTAAAACACAAATATTGTGAAGACAACATAACGGCCTAAACACAGAAATTAGTAACTTTAAGAGTCTCATTTCCTAAGAAAAACCAAACTGTGCTTGTGTCAGAGACAAACTTTTGAACAAAGGCAATTTCAATAAATCTGACAAAGGTTTGCAAGTCTAAGCAATACTGTGCTCTTAGGAATGGAAATACAGGAGCTACTCAAAAGAATAAGGAAAAAGCAATTAAACCCGTGTCCCCAGCATCATCTGCTGGTTATTCAGCACCTGAGTAATTCCTCACAGCCACCATGAGATCAGAAGAACCTGAGGAGTTCTAAATCAGTATTCCAGTGCACAGCACAGTTACACAAAGAGCAGAACAAGCTTTGGTATGTTCATCAACCAGACAGCACTTCTAAGACACAACTTCACCAGAACAGGGAAATCAGCAGCCCTCAGATAACTGCTACTCTTATCTTGTGTTTCTCTGCAAACACCAATGAGTTCTCTCTTTCAATCTCTACATTTCCCTTCCCATCCCACCTCCCTTATCTTCTCCAGCAAACACCTGTTCTCCTTTAATCATAATAAGTTAGTGCAGTCTGGAGCAAAACAGCAGCAGCTGGCTTCGGGCAGCTGTACGAAATTTAAGAATCGGCACCTTGCAGGAGTGATGCCACCCGAAAGTTTTCATCATGCTAGGCCATGTTTGCTTTGGGTTAAAATGCCCCCTTTAGAATGGCTGCAGATGTCCACCTAAACCAACAATCGTCCTTCTTGAGAGCATCTAAAGACCTGCACCTTCCCAAAGAGAACTTGCCACAGCCACTGCTTCCAGGAACAGTTCCACATGGTTTTAAATGCAGTTAAACGCCAGTTATCAGACTACACCCGGATTTACCCAGCACACTGGAGCTGGGTCTACCCAGAACTACCCTAGTGAATGACAATCTAAATTAAACTCTTCGGTACAGCATCTCTAACAGCTGTGCTGCAGCACAAGCCAGGCCAGGTCCAGCAGCAGCACTGCACCTTCCACACAAAGCCAAGCCTAAGTTGCTACACCGTGTAAACTCACACTGCTCCCACCCAGTGAGCCACAGCTCCAAGCCCATCAATATTGAATCCAAGGATGCCCAACAGTGGAAATCTGGCCTGGCTAAGATGGGAATGTGAAATATGTAATTCAGGTTGGGTTATGCCACTGACTGAGGAACAAGGAGCACGGAGTGGCACGGATACAGAGAAGTAGGAGACTCCCATCAAAGGTTCAAGGAGCAGAATGTGCTCCCATCCGTTAACACATGTGTAATGCACGTATGTTCTTTCTGATCCAACACCAGTAGGAAATGGGGTAAGATCAGCTTGTGGAGTATCTGGCTGGGAATGGAATAAACTGGGCCAAAGTGCATCTTGCTGTGGCTCTGCTGGCCCAAGAAGACTCACCAGGAGTCTCCACACGGTCCTTTTCACACCCCAAACTTCTGGGAGGGCTCCCCGAGCCCAGCACGGCACAGCAGGAATGCACAAAGCTGCTCCTGGCCTGTGGGATGTCCAGGCTGCTGCATTTCCATGGCAGCCTGGCAGTACAGCAGGGCTGAGCCTGGGTCCAGCAGCGTTCATCAGCGCTGGCTCCGTGTCCGTCATGTCAGACAGAAGGAGTCTGTGAAAGGATCTGTGGGATCTCTGCACTGCACCTCCTAATGCTTCTGTTATCTTGAGATTCTCAGCAGCCAAGATATTGCTGTCCTCCCTCCCCAGGTAAAGGCAAGTTACATATTACTAAGGAAAAAAAACCCCACAGAGCAATTTCAAAGCATCTGTGCCACTCACTGGAGTTTAACCAAAAAAAAAAGTAGCAGTCTTATTTCAGCATCCTATTTTAGTATTGTGAATTGTCTTTGAATCCAAGACAAGATGTTACAATTCTGGGAAGGCTGTGGTTTTTTCTTTATATTAAAGTTGTCACAGTTCCTCTTTTAATTAAGAAAACACCCAACAAAACAAAACCAAAGAAACCAGCTCAATTTAGACAGTATTTCCACAATCAAGTCTGCCTGACATCACCAAAACACACACTAGATGTGGAAAGTCGGGCTGCCCATCATAATATTTTGACAACAGCCACTGCAAGTTTCTTAAGGAATCAGTGCAGGATTGGACAAGCACTGCATAATTCCAGCATTTCCTAGCATATCACTAATTATCCCAAGGTAAATTTCAAAGCTAGGGCTGACAGTGTCAATGCCAAAACTACTGCTCAGATAAAGGATTGCTTGCCTTCAGTTTACAAGAGAGTACTTGCATTCTTTCCTTTCAATAACAGTGTATCAGTACTTGAATGACTCTGGGTTTGAATAATTTTTCTCTACTACTCCAGCTCTGAACTTCTTTTAAAATACTACTTTAAAGTGAGGACACAGAACTCAGTCTATCAAACTACTTTATAAGTAGAACAAAGATTTAATTGCGTGAACACGGTTCCAAAAACTAAAGAGGTTTTCTATTAGTCTTAATTAAAAGTAGCAAGGAATGCAAAAATTAAAATACCTACTCCAGGAAGCATTCTATTTTCAAGAGAGAACTTTGCAAATTAGTTCAGCTGTACTACTTGGCACGCTGTGAATCAGTTTCAGACAACAACAGCAGCTTTCCTCCACAACCAGAAAGAAAAGGCCCATGACTGAGCCACCCCGGCCCATAAGAAGCAACAGATTACCGGCAGATTTACAACAAAAGCATGTAATGACTGTGCTCCGGGTTTCAGGGACAAAATCTGTGAGAGGCAAATATGATTAATTCATTTCTTACAAAGTATATTTAAGCCTGCTTAAACAAGGAGATGAGAGGTAAATGGGCAATGGGGTCATTATCCTCAACGGAGCTTCAGGCACTCATTGAAAGCCCAGGAAGAGCTCGCTCAGCATTTGAACTCCAAGGCTTTATTTGTTTCCATCAGCACAGGTGCAAGCAACACTCATTCAGAACGGACAACAAAATCCTGAGGAAGGCTAGGCAAGCAATAAAGTCACTGTCTCTCTCAGCTTTCAGATATACACTCAAATTTTGCATTCCTTTGTGCCTGATAATCTGTATTTAGTAATTCTCTCAAACGCACAGTGTAGTACGTAATTTATTGGCTAAAACATGTAATTTCTAAAAGCTGATGGATCGAAAGAAATAAGAAATAAGAGATGGCTGAAGGCAATGTATGGGGATCTATACAAGCACATCCATGACAGCAGTTAAGGTTCATCACAAGCATCCCCCACGACCAGAAGATGTATTTACAGAAGCCACTTGGATATAAACAGAAGTTTCTACAGGTCTCTTTTCAGCAAGTACATGTGGGGCGGTATCTGTAGCTACGGCTACACAGAGTTCAAATCCAAGTCCCTCTGGAAAGACTCAAACTGGCACTGTTGTTCAGACCCTGAACTGGCACTGTTGTTCAGACCCACCAAGTTTCCAAGACACTGATGGAAACTGATTTCAATTTCTGATCAGCTTGATCAGACTGCATCTACTCTAAATATTACATCAGCAGATTAAGGACTGACACCTATGACTTGAAATATTCTTGCACAAGTTTCACTTCAAATATTAAGGAAAAAAAGTAGCTCAGAGGAAAAAATAGTTCACCCCTAAGTAAACCAGCAACAGTTTGCTGTTAACTGTGAAAGAAGTCAGAGACCAGCCAATACACACAAGAATTAACCGCACTGACTGTCCTTCAATTAAGCAGGAGAGCTTACTTTTATCAAGCTTTTGAGCTCACACTTCCCAGTGTTATCCCATAACAGTTCCAAGAAGGAAAAACAAAGTTTTCAGGATCCTGTATCAACTGTTGACTGAGCCCAGAGCAAAATCCCAGCACGCATCTCCTGTCCAGAACACAGGTGCCCGACAAGGGTGGATAAGCTGTGCCACACAAGCCTTTCACAGACAGCCCAAATGCCCAAATTCCTCAGTAGATATCGATATTCTGGCCCCTCTACAGCTTTTCTGGAGCTGCCCTCCCTTGCACACATGCTACTGTGCATTTCCAGCACTGTTCACAGCTTCTCCAAGCAGACAGAGCACAGAAGTGAAAGCACTGTCAGTTTTGTTGATGCCCACAGAGTTTAGAATGAAATCTGATGACGAGATTTGCAAAGAACAGAAGCTACTGGCAGAAAATGACTCTGTTTTTCAGTTCACACCCACTTAAAAGTAATTTCACTGCTGGTGAAAACCAAGGGGCTTGTATTGAAACCTAAATTGTGAAGAATTTAATAATTACGTGTCACAGAATAATAAACAGGCAACGGAACACTTCCTAAAGAGGAAATTAAACTCTTGCTAAAATCTATCAAGTCCCCCCAAAATGAGCTGAGAAGCACAACAGAAAGATAAAGACAATGACTGATGAACAACACAGCATAAAGCATATATCCCCTGTTTCTATACACAATCACATAGGTTAAAAACTCTCAAGTGGAAGTCAGCGCAATGAACTGGAGGCTTCTTTAATGTGTGGAAAGTGCAGAAAAAGGCAAAAGAAGTTTTTGCCACTCACCTCCTTGATGGGAACCAATGGTCTGCAGGGATGCTGATCTAGAAACCGAGTCTCAATTGCCACAGGTTTCTCAAGCCTTATTTACAGCCCTTCTACAAATTAGCTGAATAAAGGTCAAATCCCAAAGGTGCATTTTCCACAAGGATTTTTGCTGACAAGTTTCAACTTCTTCCACCAGTTGTTCCAGCACTAAATCTCATGAGCAGTCCTATACAAATGCACAGAACTCCAATGCACTTGCACCAGAGTTCCCTTGAGAAGCTCACCGTCCACCAGACATGCTGGATAAGAAAAACTCCAGATATAAAACTCTGCAAATCTACAAAAAAGCTGGGTATTTTTACTAAGCGTTAAGAACACAGAAATCCTCACAGTTGCATGTCCACGTTTAGCATTTGGATTGCAAATCAATTCCCGTACAAGGAAAGGAACCAAGTGGAAAGAATGGCTTCTCACCTCTTCACGTGTTTGAGAAATTGTCAATTTGCTGCACAAAACGAAAGAAGAAATCACCTCAATAAAAGCTTAAACAACAGAAATTAAATGGCCACAACTCTGTTAAACTGCAGCATGCTGTTACTATAAGCAGGACTGAGTAATCAGCACAACCACTTGCTCCTGAGGATGGTAAGAATCTTTTTCATGTTGTCCCAGCATCCAGACAACTACAAAGGTACAGCCTGGGCTGCAGAAATCCCTATTAACTACCTGAAAAGAACTTGAAGAAGGAAACAGATGAAATAAAAGGAACCAAGAAGTAAACATTGCTCTTCCCTCCCAGTCACTTAAATGCCAAATCACAGCCTGCTCATCACTTGGACACAGAACAGAGTTCCAGGATTTGCTTTTCTGACTCCATGTTAGTTGAACACAGGAGGGTGGAAGCAAACTGCAGTGACATGGAGAAATCAAGTAGCAAGGAATTAAAACCTATAACATGGCAAGTCTGTATTAGCAATTTCACTGTTTAACACAGAAGAAAAAGAAGCAAAGAGGAATTCTCTGAATTAAAAGGATGGGCAAGGCTCCCAACGCCCTGAAGTGTCTCCGTGGCAGACAAAACCATCAAACCCCCAAAGCCAAGGCATCACCTCCAAGGCAGGCCCAGGGAAATGGAGCCAGGTCTGCTCTCTGAGATTCTGCCCCCGCTGAACCCCAGAGCGACCCCGAGCCCGAGCCCCCGCAGTGCCCCACTACGCTCTGCACCACCTCTGCATCCCAGGGCAGCTCCAAGAGCTGCTCTGGTGGAAGAACTGACACCAACAACATTCCGGATAGCCTACAGCACACTGCCCTGGACTTGGCTCAGGAACTGCTCGGGACTTGAGTGACTTGAGAACTACCCTTATGGAGGGAAAGCAATATGGCACCGAACACATCAAAAGAATCATCCAACAGGAAGATTTCCTACACGGCAAACACGGTGACTTCAAGCTCTACACTGATCAAGTATCTTCTGAACGTGAAGCAAGGGATGCTTTTTTTTTCCTTTCTTGCTTTCTTCATTCTCCTTGAAGTTATCCACTAACTAATCCACTCCACAGTGGTAGAGCCTCATGGCTTTAAGGATATTGTTCCAAGCACTTACCCAACAGAAGCTTTCCCTACATACAAAGAGAAGCATCTCAGTAAATACACGTCAATGGTCTGTAACTCACAACAAAACTCAGCAGAATGGGATTTACGTAACTCATCTTCAGCATCACTGATCAAGTGGCTTGAGCAATGAGAAGGAACCAGTTTGCAGCAGCCTGAACAGGAAAAGTCTCAGGACAAAATCATTTCTGATCACATCAAATAACATGAACCAAAATAATTGTACAGAACAAAAGCTGAAATATCTTTCCAGAAATAGAAGCCTTTTAGCCATTAAAGTGACAGAGTTTTCCCTTCAATTGCTATACAGTTACAAACAAAACAACTTTGTCTTAGTGTCACCTTCCCTTTCACTTCAGAAAGTTCACAATTAGCAAGGATACAAGTTCCTGCTTCCATTTTTTGCCTCTGTTTACTCCAGTTCATTTGGAGTAGCACTTCAGCACAGCCCATAACTGCAATTTGGCAATGCTGCTACACAGAAAAGGTTCTTTTCATTTCCCTTTAAGTCTGGCTGCTCATTGCCTTAAAAAGGGTCAATGCCAAAAGTAAACAAGAAAAAATTACTGAATTTCAGTGTTATAAACAAGTGACTTTCTTTTCTTCAACATGAGACAGCAAAGATCTATAAGGTTGGGCAGTTATCCCAATAAATCCTCCACAGCATCTCTGCAGAGGTTCTGAACATGGAAATATTATTTAAGGGGGGGGAAAAAGATAAATCTTTTTTAAAAGGGGAAAAAAAAAAAGAAAAGAAAAAGGCATGCAACAGAGACAACTTCTACAGTTTTGCACAAGACGAATCATCAAACAGCCAAATGAAACCAGATCTGCACAAAACACTACAGGTAATCAAATAATCAATCCTGAGGTTTACAGGTAACCACTGAACAGGTGAGAGCAGCTCTTGGAGACCAAGTGATGTTAATGATGCAATATTTGTGATAATTTTATAACACATCCTCAATATCTGACTTCTCACAGCATAAAATATTGATCCTCTCCAGATCCCAAAGAGCAAACTGAATGCAGCAAGGTTTTGGAACACAATTTCTCACCTACCTCAGGGTAAACATACCCTCACCCAAGCTCCAAGGCTACCCTGTGTACCTCCTACATGCCAGAACAACATGACAAGGAGTCAAGCCAAGAATCTCCAGCATCCAAATACGGGGCTATCCTGAAACTACACAAACAGTAAAGTACTCCAGTACCTCAAGTGTTTTATGGACCTGATCACTCTGCGAGCAGTTCTGCAGGCCAGGTGACAGTGATAGCAGAGAGAAAACAACACTGTGAGTCCACATTCATCTCCTGTGCTTCAGTAAACTGAGGAGGTGGGGGGGAGGAGTGTTTTGGGTTGGTCCTTGGTGTTCTTTGTTTTTCTGGTTTACTAAAGAGAAAACGTAAGGTGAAAAATAGCCTGCAAGCTGGTATAGTAGAATAGCATCTAGAAGGCTCCAATCACCAGTGTGAACTGATTTTATAAGATTTCAGAGCTGATTGGAAAAAAAAAATGGGCTAAAGAGGTAATAATTGAAAAAAGTGCAGCAGAACGCTGGGAAGAAAACAAACTTTGTTCCCAGAAACCAAGAACTGGGAATAACCGAGGCCTACCAAGGTAACCTAAAACCACGGCTGCCACTACATAATAAAACCTATTTTTCCATGCTGTAATCTTTGTTTCTTACTTTTATAAAACCCAAACCAAGCAAGAAGAACAAACCAAACCTAAACCAAAACCATCTCCAGGGTTTTAAGTCAACACACGTCAAGATCAGCTGCAGTCCCAAAGGGAAGCCTCCCAGGCAACCGAGCTGAGCTGGGCTCCCTGGGACACGCCAGTGCCAGGACTGTGAGGACGCTGACTCAGGACTGGTCTGAGACCCAGACTGGCACTTTCAGCTCAGAAGAGGCACTGCCAGACACACAAGGACAGCCTCGCACACAACAAACACTCAGCACGGAGCACCACATCCTCAGGACTTGGGAGTGAAGCTTCTGCAGGGGTAGTGTGGATCTCCAGGCAGCTCAAACTATCCCCGTGGCTCCCGGTGGGACACAGCAACCTGCAGCACTCCTGTGAGAGACCTGAGGCAGCAAAACCCACCTCTGATGCTCCATTTCTGCATTTTCTGGCTTACTTTAGGGTTAAGACTATCTGGGTATCCGTGCAGTGCCTAGCAAAACAGAGCTGTCCTGATCAGGGCCTCTGGACAGCACAGAAATGTAAATATTACTCAAGAACAAATGAAACTCAATATAAACCCTCCTAGACTGACAAGACCTGGCATCCAAAGAAACCAAGGAAAGCAAAGTATATCAGGGTTCATTTTGGGATACAGAACGCTGTAAATTACCATAAAAGCACAGACTGTCCTCAATGCACTTTTCCGGTAAAATTTGTGCACATTTAAACGAGCCCCTGTAATTAATGCCATGAGAATCTGTTCTTAAGCCCTTTGTAAATAAGTGGCCTTATCTTAAAAAGCAGCCCATTGTGTCTTCCCTTTTTTCCTTCTACTAAAGGCTACTAAAAATGTTTATATTGTGGAAGATTAATTAAAGAAAAATCAGACTCTTTATAGACTTTACTCCCATTAAACCCTGCCTGGGATAATGTAAATGATGCTAAGAAACCTACAGTGAGAAATTAAGACTGTTTGCTCTGATTGAACAGATTGTCTTACAGTGCAAAAACTCCTCTAAAGTCTGTGTGTTTCATAGGGG
Organism: Mystacornis crossleyi; assembly: GCA_013400655.1. Classification (NCBI taxonomy): domain Eukaryota; kingdom Metazoa; phylum Chordata; class Aves; order Passeriformes; family Timaliidae; genus Mystacornis; species Mystacornis crossleyi. The sequence goes on from VYZQ01017064.1 coordinate 25,622, forward strand.
AATTTGCATTCTACTGAGTTCCTGGATCAACTCATAACTTGAAATTACTAGCTCTTCTCAGGAAACAACTTTAAGATCAGGGAATTTACTGGGTTTAACACGTAGATCAAATGCTGAAAATCAAGATGCTGCAAGAGAAAAAAAAAGAAATATACACCAAAAAAACAAACACTGCTGATTCTGCCCACAGAATATTGCCTGCTTCTCATGCTTAAGCACAGTATGTTAAATACGTAAATGCACACTTGCATACCTTTGGCCAAAAAAGAAAAGCTTATCAATCCACAGGTTTCCAGCCCAGCACCTCAGGCAGACCCTGAGTGCCACAGACCCACGACCACGGACCGCCTGTGACAAAATCAGGCCTGAGGACCTGGAGTCTTCCCAGGACACGACCCTGGGCCTACACAAAGGTCGCTGCTGGACAAAACCCCCAGCTCGGCACACTGTTACGGGGTGTGGGTTAACACTGCAGCAGTTTGCAGTGGAACTAATAAATAAAACTGTGCCTGTTCGTTGGCAGAGCCGTTCAGTTTCACCCTTCTGTCACCCATCAGTCCGTAACTTCTCCGGCAGAAAACAGGAGCTTCCCACGGGTTCCTTTCCAAACACCACGCTGAGAGCTGCTGTCAATTTCCCTTCCGAGTCACCTGGCCCGCAATTGATACCAAATCGTATTTTGTAAACATTAAAGCAACTGAAGACAAAGGCCAGTGTGCGGCCACGTAAAAATGTTCGGTTTAGCGAGAAAATTGTAAAGCAAGGAGATGCTGTTTCCTGGACCTCTCTGAAAACTGCTCGGGTAGTTCCGGTGCAGAGCTGATCCCAAATGCTCCGTGGGCAGCAAAGGAAACTGCCGGCAGCCTGTGGCTCACACATTTCGGGCATGACCTCATTCTTTACTACCACTTTTCATTTCTGCTGCAGTGTTTTAAAAACCAAGGCTTGACATCATTTTTGTATTATGTACCTTTCATTATTACTTAAGGAACACAAATAACTCAACTGGAAGTTATAAAAGAAACCATCCCTCCCTCACAAGTCGGTCTCATCCAGTGAGAAGGGAGCACCATCACATGTCTTTGTATCCAAACACACACACCAAATAGCTCTGGTGATTTACAGTGTGCTTCCTTCTCTGAAGGGAAGGCCAAAGCTCATGTTACTTAAGCAGCATTCTTGGAAATTAACTACATAGAAGTAGTCCTTCAGAATTTTCCTGACAAATTTTGACATTCAAAGATGTATTTCCTTCTATTTAATAGCAGAGATATATCTTATATAATGCAGAACCATTAAATTATCCATAGGCCAGTTATATGTACCTGTATTAGGAAAGAACTGTTAAAGTGATTGAAGACATTGCTTCATCTACAGGGAAATATCTATCTACATCAATCCCAATTACTTTAAAACACCTGTAAAAATCAATTCATACTGGAATTTCAGGGATTCCTTGAAATATTAAATTTAATGTTACAACTTTTTTCTATTTGAGCATACCAATGCCAATAAAGTTTAAGCAATGATTACTTATCAATCCATCCAAAGCAAGTGAAGTTTTCTCTTCCAACAAGCAGCTGTCACCATATACCATTGATAATTTAATCTTATTTCGAACCTACTGTTTAAATAACCATTTGGTATGTAATATCAACATAATCGGATTTATTCCAGCCTCTGAACTCTACTAAAAGTTACTTTTACACCTACATTTTTCCTTCTCAAAGCTGGCCACCACTGAATACCCTATTTCCCCAGCAAGAAAGAGGCCAACACTCAACTACTGTAAGATCCTGGGGAAGAACAAACTGCACATGGAAGTGGGCCTCAGGAGAGTGAAGACAAATCTACCCAAACCCTGTCCTAGGCAGCATTCTGCACTCCATTCTGCTGGAACAGGATTTGTAGAGTGTAACCAGGAAAAATGCCATGTTTAAGAGCCGAGATAGTTAAACTTCCCTCTAATCACAAACTTCAGCTGGTAAGTTGTTTCAATTCCTCCGCATCCCTACAAACGGTGGTTTTTTTGGTCTTTGTTCGTGAGGCAGAGCTCCTGAGAAGCTGGGAAGGTACCTCGGCTGCCACGGAGCGCAGGTTCCAAGGGATACACGAGGCCTACAGGGAATTTCGTGCCCCAAACGCTGCTGATTCCAGCGGCAGCGGGGGGAACACCTGCTGTACCACCCCTCCGACCCTGCCGGTAACACTCGTAAAGAGGAAACTTCGGGAGGGAGCCAGAGACCACCCCCGAAGCCAAACACCCGGGAGCACCTTCCCAACCTCGCCAAGCCGAGCCAGGCTCCTCCAGGCGCCGCTTCCCTCACAGCTTCCGGAGAATCGGTGCCCGAAAAGCACCTGCACCGCGTACCGAGGCCAGGCACGGGGAGGGGGAGGCAGGATCACTCCGAGCCGCCTTTGCTGCTGCTGGTTAAAAGGGACCCAGCCCAGGCCCGGCTGCCCCCGGAGCGGCTCCCGGGCAGCTCCTCAGCCCGGCCAGGCCTCGCCGCGGCTGCCGGGGATGCGGATCCCGAGGGAGAGGGGGGATGGAGCGGGGACACGGCGGCGGCGGGCCCGCCCCAGGCCCCGGGGAGCGGGGAAGGAAGGGGGAAGGAAGGGGGAAGGAAGCGCCGAGCAGGGCATGGAGGGAGCTCTTCCATGGCCGGGGAGAGGGAACCCCGCGCCCGGGAGGCCCGAGGCGGGCGGGGAGAGGCGAGGAAGGAGGCGAAGCGGGGCTGTAACCCGGTGCAGAGGAGGGTCCGCGGGGTCCCGGCCCGGGGGGAGGGAAGCGGGGGAGGGCGGCCGCACTTACTCTCATTTAACACCTCCAGCAGCTCGGCGCAGCTCTCACACATTGTTCATTAACAGCAGCAGCCGCCGCCGCCGCCTCCTCCCGACCATTGATTGATCCGCTCGGTGCTGCTGATTGATGATTGATGGGGGCCGGGGCGG
>VYZQ01017069.1:5394-17182 GCA_013400655.1 Mystacornis crossleyi
TGTGTCCCCTGATCCCTCCTCTGTAAATACCCAGCTGGCTGTTACCCTGTCATTCCTACACAAATCCACCCCTTTGCTCCTTGCCCATTGGTCTCCGAGCTAGCCCTTCCCCAGTATAAGATCCCCTGTAACCCTGAGATCCCCGTCACTNCATTAAAAGATGGATTACTCCTATTTTGAACTATGATATGCCATCACCAGTCTAAAATACTTAGATTTTTTTTAGGTCACCTCTTTTATTATAGTGTTTCTAAAGCCTCCCAGAGTACTTGCAAAGCTGAAATTTTTTTTCATGAATATGAAAAGATAACAATCTTTTCACTGTATTTTAAATCACATGTGAAGTTGGATTACATTTTAAGAATTGTCACTTATGCATTGGTTGTGTGATTTGTCATTCACTGGACTCCTGTTATTAAGGAGTGAAAAGGCAGGAAGCAGCAATTTAACTAAGTAACATGTTATGCCCTGGTCTTTCAGCGGGTTTAGGGGAAGGTTGTTTGATTTACTCTGGGCAGTGCTCAGGAGAAACAAGAAAATTTGCAGGATTTGAATAACGAAGTTTTACCTGCAAACTTTAGAATATTAAGGTACAATATGATACTCCACAAATTTTAAACTGTAGCCATTTCAGTTAGAAATGCAACAATATAAAAGCATAAANAAAATTAGACTAGGTGTACTGAAACTAGAGAGACTGAAAGCACAAATTGAACCTGCATTGAAACAAATACATCATAGAAAATAAAAAGAGCTAAATATACTGCATTAAAGATAAAGATTGATTATTATTCATCATCAATTTTTTATACATCAAGATTTTTCTCATATACTTATGTAGTTGCAGGCGACTAGCAATAATTTTTGCTCAAATCATTTGTCTTGGTTTGAAAGACNGAAAAAGAAAGAGAGGATAAGAGTAGAAATGTATACAGTCTCCACCCTTGGATCCACAAATAAGACTTGACTGTTGCAATTTTGATGTTGTTGGTCAAAGTGATAGTCACAGTCCTGATCTGTTGTGGTGGTGGAAACCCATGAAACACGAAATCTGGTGGGTTAATATTATGCTCAGGCTCAGTGGGATTGCCCAGGTACGTCTCCTGTGGTGAGAAGTTTTACACTGGATGATGTAATACTGTGAATCATGGGACACTCTGGGAGTCTTCGACACCGTCTAAGACATGACAGCTGCCTCCTACGTGTCAATGTAGTTGCGTCAGTTGTGGCCCATCAGAAGGCATGAATACCTTCAGGCTTATGTCCTGGTACTTGCCCTGAGGGGAGTTTTCAAAGCTAAGCCACTTGTGTAAGGATATTAACATGATGAGAAGCACTATCCCACCTCACAGAAGCTGCCTCTTTGTTTGAGAGCAATTCCACAGTGAGTAGGTCAGCCAACTAGGGCCATTTTCAATGTCATTTTCTAAACAACATCAGAAATGCTTTCAGGTTGTAACACACAGTGGTGAGATGTAATGGAGGTGAATACATATTCTACTCATCCTCCAGTGGAGTAATCCAGAACAGAACAGCATCTAGAACATCCTCTGGAGCAATCTACAAGCAATCTTCTTCAATACTCTACTAAAGTCAGTCTGCTGCAATGCCTGTCAGTCTATTAATAGCACTGAGACTGAGGACAGCATGGCAGCGAGTTGTTTCATTTCTTACGGAAATATACTTTTTAATGAACAAATAAATAAGGAAGTTACACTGTCTTCCCTCTCCAAACCTTCCCATTTCACTTATTACACTTATATTTTGATCTCACAGAGCCTATTTTCCATGTAGGTTGTAAAACGTCCACTGGGAACTATTCAATGTATGAATAAATAATCAGTTCTCTGTATGCTATNACTGTGAATCATGGGACACTCTGGGAGTCTTCGACACCGTCTAAGACATGACAGCTGCCTCCTACGTGTCAATGTAGTTGCGTCAGTTGTGGCCCATCAGAAGGCATGAATACCTTCAGGCTTATGTCCTGGTACTTGCCCTGAGGGGAGTTTTCAAAGCTAAGCCACTTGTGTAAGGATATTAACATGATGAGAAGCACTATCCCACCTCACAGAAGCTGCCTCTTTGTTTGAGAGCAATTCCACAGTGAGTAGGTCAGCCAACTAGGGCCATTTTCAATGTCATTTTCTAAACAACATCAGAAATGCTTTCAGGTTGTAACACACAGTGGTGAGATGTAATGGAGGTGAATACATATTCTACTCATCCTCCAGTGGAGTAATCCAGAACAGAACAGCATCTAGAACATCCTCTGGAGCAATCTACAAGCAATCTTCTTCAATACTCTACTAAAGTCAGTCTGCTGCAATGCCTGTCAGTCTATTAATAGCACTGAGACTGAGGACAGCATGGCAGCGAGTTGTTTCATTTCTTACGGAAATATACTTTTTAATGAACAAATAAATAAGGAAGTTACACTGTCTTCCCTCTCCAAACCTTCCCATTTCACTTATTACACTTATATTTTGATCTCACAGAGCCTATTTTCCATGTAGGTTGTAAAACGTCCACTGGGAACTATTCAATGTATGAATAAATAATCAGTTCTCTGTATGCTATAATGTGTGTCTGTTAATGGCACCACAAATACATTGATCTTAAACATCTACTTATCAACACGGTTGTCCATATCAACACAGCTGTAAAAAATTGCAGTGGACAATGGCTGGCAAACCACTCAGGACAGCATGGAGAAACTTCCAAGGAAAGATTGTACCAGAATTTGTATAATTACAAGTTTCACAAAGAGATGAGTCTCCGGTCTCTGCTTCTCTTTTAAATTTCTGCCATATAGCATGATCAAGAGGTTATGCATCTGAATTCCAGTTTTCCCACATGCTAGCCTGAGGTTATCCATTTGTTTGTGGAGTGGCTGCTGGCTTTCCCATCCTCGTGTCCTTTATTCTACTTCCAGCTGCCCTGAATAGTGATCAATAACTTACCAGTCTATGCTGCAGTCAGTTTCCTAACTCATTTCTGCTCCTACAAAAAATACCTTTTTCTCATTCTTTTTAAATTTTTTATTACTCAGATCAATACAATCAGAGTTCTGCATCTGTCTCGCCTGCACTCAGCAGAGCCAGCCAGTGTGGGGACCTGCCAGTTTCTCAGTAATGTTCATGCTAAGAGAGCAATATCTTTCCCCCGCACCAAGTTCCTCCTAATGACTTCCTCTGAGATGCCAGGGGTGGTCTTGCTTGCCTTCACCACAACTCGCCGTATCTGTGCTGCCATGTCCGCTTTATACAACGACGCCTTCCAATTTTAGGCCCATTTTTTCCCCACAAGTAGTGAATGCTCTGTTAATCTTTAGGAACGGTCCTCCCAAGAAGGCTGTAACTTCTATTTTAAGGAAGATTACAGTCTGGGTGAATGAATTTTATGACCGCAGTTAGTACTATTTCTAATCTGCCTTTGTTATCTAAGGTTTGGTAGAAGGTCACAGAAGTTTAAATTCTGGACTACCTTGCCAGAAATCATCTGCCTGAAGAGTTTTAAACTTCCCATCCTTTTACAGATCTGACCCTGCATTACTCTGCATGTGTTCTAGGTTTACGGAAGCCCTCATATCCATAGCAGAGTTTACTGTTAATATTTCAAATACTCGTCAGACTTGATATAGTTCCTTCATCTCCACGTGATTAGAAAAGCTACATTTTTCATAATTTACATAAAGACTCTGCCTAACACACAACAACAACTGAGAAATATAATTCCAGAAATTCAGTCCAAAATGTACAGTGCTTTTATTAGAGAAACTTCATAATTATAAAACCAACTGAAAAGAATCCACGGTGCTACTACTCAAAATATTCTGGAACAAAATCCCCTTCTCCTATTCCTCTCTTCCAAACAATCTTAATATTAAAGCTTGCAAAAAAACCCCAAATTCTTCAAGTGTTAAAGGCATGTCCCAACAAATAGTAAACAAATCATCACTGATAAAACAGATTTCATTTGTGTTAAAGGACTGTCAAGATTACTTCCACTGACATGAAAGCCAGATTCAGAAATTAGATCAGGAATGAAGTATTGTTTTCCCTGGAAGAAAATGTGCATTTTCAGTCTACACTAAGGAAAGGAGGAAGTAAAGTGAAAATATCTAAAAATTAAGAGGAAACTTATTTGAAACAATGATCTTAGATTTGTAGAATCACCACTGTTTCTTAAAATTGGAGTCCCAGCATCAGCTTATTCAATGAATTATGATTTCTTTGTTTCATAGTACATTTAAAATCAGTTAATCTAAAAAAATCATAAAAATACTATGTTTTAAAGATGTGGTGTTAATATGCCAGTAACATATCAAATATATTCTGTAAGTTTTTGTTTGCTATATTCCCAGATTAAATATAAGGCTATAAAAAGTAAAGACCTCATTTTATGTTCAACTTTTCTTGTTTAAACTTGATGAGATTTGAATTATATTGTAAGGAAACTCATTGGAAACCCTATAATTTCAAAAAAAAAAAATCAGTTCAATTCAATGTCTAATAAAAGGCAGAGCACTATTTCAAATTTAGGAGATTAAGTGTACTGGGCATCTGAATCTAATCCAGTATTTACATGATTAAAATGGATACCCAGAAAAAACAAGAAATAATTTATGTATATAACTTTAGGTACCAAAGTTTGAAAAATTACCTAAAAATATATGTAAAAGTGTGAAAAAAAAATCTCCAGTCCGTATGCATAAACCGTGGCTGCCTCTGATAGGTGACTGTGATAAAATAAAGGCACCAGGTCAGGAGAATATTTTTGCCCTGAGGTGCTCACTACCAAACTGAAAGCCCAGGGGATAGTTTGAGAACCAGAAAGACAATTTTTTTCCATGTCAAGTGCAATTATACTGTACAGGTATTCTCATATACATTGATCTAAGATTATGATTTTGAGATGAAAAGGGACAGTTACCTCCAGAGTAGGACAAGATCATTGCTTATTGCATGTCATGGTGAGCACAGGTAAACACAATTCAAAAAATTACTCTTCCAAAATCAACGAGAATCAATCTTTGAAATGATGTCACAGGAAAACAAAATTCTCATGTGCAACTTGACAAAATTTCCTCTGAGATTTATTTAATGAAAAGCAGCAACTATACCTTGCTTCACAAAAGTGTATGTCACCATACGGGAGAAATCCACATTTAATTACTCACCAGAAAATGGCCTCTCTGACATGAAACAGGGAAAATTGTTTCATAAATCAATTTTGCTCTAACCTTCTAAACAAAAATGCACCACACATTTGAGATGCAATTACTTTTCCTTGTACACCACAGAATAAGGTGACTTGCTATTCAGCGGACGGAGCGGTGAGAGTTGCTCTCTGTTCCCTGCACTGTACATAACAATCTATTATCAGAGAAATTATGAACATTCACAACAAATACATGGTCCTCGACTCCCATGCACAGGCTTGTCTGAAACCCCTCCATGCAGCATTTCTTCACACCAGGGCCAGTGACAAGCTCAGCACCATGCCACAGCAGCAACTGCTGTCTGTGCTGGCTTATCTGCCTCCCACTGAGCACACCACGTAAATAATTTAGACCCAGACCTTTCTGTTGTGTATATGGTTAATGGACACTTGCATCTGCTTTCCAGAATTTTCTGGAGTAAGGAGTACTTAAATCAGAAGCCCTAATTTTTTACTATTTTAGTATTATTTTTATTACATTATCTTCTTCAAACAAGAAAATAATCATGAGGACAAATTAGTGCATGCTTCTAAAGAAAGAATGATGCAAACACTACTATTTATACTGTCTACTTATTTATACTGTCATTTGCTGCACTATTTGTCCCACTTGCTAAAACTGTGTTAGGGAGTTTACAGTGATGTACATAAATAAAAATATCTTGCCTGGATTTCAGGGAGCAGTATGAAAAGACAGCCAGAGATGGGAGGTGGTAAGTCAAGCTGGTTTTGGTTGGGAGAGAGTTAATTTTCTTCATAGTAGCTATTAAGAGTCTGTGTTTCGTATTTGTGACCAAAACAGTGTTGATGGTAGAGATTTTTTAGATATTGCTGAGCAGTGCTCACAGATTCAAGACCTCTCTTCTCCTCACCCCACCACACCAGCAAGGATGCTGGGGGTGCACAAGGATTTGGGAGGGAACCCAGCCCGGACAGCTGACCCCAAATGCCCCAAGGAATGTCCCACACCATACAGTGCCGTGCTCACCATATAAAGGTGGGGGAAGTAGGAGGAAGGTGAGCGCGTTATTTGGATGGATGGCGTTTGTCTGCTCAAGTCTCCATTATGCATGATGGAAACCTGCTTTCCTGGGGTGGTTGAACACCTGTCCACAGGAAATGGTAAAGTAATTCCCTTGTTTTGCTTTGCTTTTGAGTATCTTTTGTTTTACCTATTGAACTGCCTTTAGCTCAATCCAAGAGTTTTCTCACTTTTACCTTTATGATTCTCTCTCCATCCCATTGGACAAGTGACTGAGTGGCTGCGTGGGCCTGGGGTTAAATCCTGACACGAGTTAATGGTATACAGCAATCCTACTGCTCAGATTCAAAGGGGTCTGAAATGCTCCTGCTCCTACACGTGTAGTTTAGACATATTTGTTTTCTGTGTGTGTGCTCTAGCCATCAGAATCGCTTTCGCTCCGTTACTGTACTTGTTTCTTTACATCACAGGGAAATTTGCTTGCCTTGCTCACCCCACATGACAGGGATGGTTTGGCTGAGGTTATTTTAAACCTGATATTCTCTCACAGTACCAAGAGCACACAAGAGTAAATCCTTGAGCCAGCCGTGAACCCAAGTGCAGCAAGTCCAAAGCTGCCTTGGGAAGAGGCTTTTTACCAACATCTTGTTGTCAAGAGAAGTTAAATAAGCTGAAAGGAAGTTTTTTCTTGATGAAACAGCTATAAATCAATAAATAAGGGATTAGAGGGATATTCAAAATGAAGGTGTCAACATGGGAACACTCAGACAAGTCAGCGTGAATGAAGGAAGCTAGTGGGTTTACCAGAGATGATGCTATTTGCATAATACATCAGTTTATACTTTCACAAGGATAAACACAAAGATGAAAATTTATTTGCTTAAATCCAAGCTCATTAAATAGTAAATATCAAATTACTGATAGTTATTTTAGGTAATCTTTGTGGAGGAGGGATTAAATTTACAAAACTGCTTGGCTTTGCCAAACCTTACATCAACACACTAACAATTTCTTCACTTCATTACTAATTTTAGTTTTAAATTCTGATGCTATGGTTTCTTTACTGCAGTGTTGGGGTAAATTCACCACTGATTTAAAACATACAATTCAGCATAAGACTGTATTATTTATAAGTTATAATATATTAATACTTTAATGCTGAAGATTAATAAATACCATTATTGGCATGAAATATGTGAATTAAAAGGGTTGAAATATATGGATTGCAGTCACTTCATCATCTGGTGTCAAAGCAAAAAGCATTGTGCCTTTCTTCATCACATCATCCTATTCCACTTTTGTCTTTATATATATTATGTCTGCTTTTGTGGCACATGATATGCATTCAATTAAGTAATAGCACTCCAGATGTGGTAAGTGCTGTGCGCTGGCTTTACATCACAGCACAATGTGCCTTGTATTAGCAAACTAGACAATGATCTGATTTACAATGTGTATTACTCTAAATGTGAAAACACTGCTCATAAATTGCATTTTTTTGTATCTATCACTTAGTCTTCTACTGCCTGTACCTGACTTTAAAAACTGTAGGAATTACGCAGTGAAGACAATTTGAAAGTTCACATCATCCTGCAGGAGATGAAGTGTTGTAATGCACATCCTCAATTCTCTGCAGGATTCAGCAGACTGCAAATCTCTCAGGGCAGAGTCTGTTGGGAAACTGTACTTTTCAGCCATCTCTGTTGTATATAATCCACATTATATGATGCAATAGGATATAAAATTGTCAGAATAGTCCAGAGTTGTTCTCTATTTGCTTAAAATTATATGTGCAAAGACAATAAGACTGAAGTACTGTTTGTATGTTTTGGAGTTGAAATCATATTGTCAACATGATGCATCATAAATTTTAAACCATCATCTGTCATGGCTGATCTTGTACAGGTGCTGAACAGTACGCATTTGTGCTAAAATAACATCACATAATATATCTGCTCTGGTAAGTATTGGTCCTTGCTTTTGTCTAGACACAGTAAACAGAAAAAAAGAAATAAGCATACAGCATTGTGAACACTCACAAGTAGATACAGCTTTAAATAAATGCTTGAAAATAGAACCTTAGATTCTGGACAGATGGTATTGTCCTACAACATTTCTTCAGAAAGTACACCAGCACAGCAACATCTCCAGATTTTGGGAAATGCGCATTGTGACAGAATCATCAGTCCAGCTGTAATTCAGATTTCCCTCCTTTCTCAACTTCTGCCCCCAGTTCCTTGCTTAAGGGTTTTTTAGGTAGGATAATCTCTCACCCTATCTGGAAACCTCTCAAACAGTAAAGCCCACAGAACCATAAGAGCTACCCTTAGGTACCATGAGAAGAAATGAGCAGCGTAGGGTGGGGTGGATAGGAAGTGCTTAGTCCGACATTGCTGCAGCCAGAATGGCTGTATCTGGCCATGTCTTTACTTAAAATGTAAACTAATTGAACCAGGTGGGGTGGGGGTGCTGGGCTGGTACCAAGTAAAACTTTGAGAGGACAAGAATTTCAATTAAAACAATCAGCAAACCCTTCACTCCGTGCTGTGTGCAAACAGCTCCAACTGCACCAGTAAAATGTTGTGAGGAAATGCCCTGGTTCTCTCGTCATCTGTGTGGGATGTCTGACCCAGCCAGGTTACATCACTCTTCAGAGTACTCGGTAGCTTAACCAGCACTGTTCTGCTTTGATGCTCCTTCCACAAGTGCAGGCAACACCACGGTGCAACCCCCAGAAACTCCCCTCATCCTGCACCTCCCAGCTGGGCCACAGAGCAGAGACACCCAGGAGGAAACATTTCCAGCTACTGTCAGAAAAAGAACTTAAACTTGAAATAATGGGAACCAGATGACTAAAAAGATCATTAGAGGTGACCGGTTTGTTGACAAGTGATACAGCTGGGGGAGATATGTGAAAAACACACACAAACTGTGACAGTGGGTTGGTTTTAGTGGAGTTCATATCTGTCGCATGTCAAATAATGAGACAGGAAACAAGGAAGATTATATTGAGGATTTAATTAAAATAAGAATATGCTCATTAAAAATGTATTCTTACATAATGGCAACCATGCTCATGTTTGTATTTGCTGTACCAAGAACCTTTGCATTGTTGTAGATCACAGAGCTAAAAACTTTTTCATCATTTAAGAACTAACTTCTGATTTAAAGAAAAGCACTGATTATTTGGCTGTTCTTATAATGGGACCAAGTTTTAGTTTCATCTGACTGGTGTCCATAACAGGAAAACCAAAGGATGGTGAGTAAGGCCAAGTGGATGATTTCTTACTTTCATTTAGTCTCTAGAAATGATTTGGAGCCATCACGAGTGAAGACTGCAGATTAGTATTTGTAGGTCCCCTTCAATCCCATTGCAGATGAAGCTGTGTCAGCTGTACAGGTTGCTGACCCCAGCCCCATCTGCCATCCCCACTGCTGCAGCCCACCAGCTCCTCCAGCCTGCTGGCTGCAGGGTTTGTGTGGCCATGTTCCCACCATCCCTGCCAGAACCAGCCAGGTTAGCCAGTATTGATTATTTCAAATCTCACAGTTATTTGGCTCATTTTAACTGAGATGGGTTTGGATGCAATTACAGCAGCAAGTCATCAGCAGTGCTGTGGCAGAGGCAGCCCTCACATCAGCAAAGGGAGGGTAACAGGGAGCTGGGGCTGCCTGGAGACATCACCTCCTCAGCTGGCCCCAGAGCACCTGGAAAGGGTGCACAGACACCAGGTGAGTCTCACCGGGGGAGCCCAGTTCAAACTAATTACTTCACAGGCAATCAAACAATCATCACCTGATAACCACTTTTGGATGTCATAGGTCTGATTGATTAACACAAGAGACCAGAACTGAAACTCTATGTAGTCGATAATCAAAGCTCTGAGCCAGGTAATTCCCTTCTGTTAACATTGCCTATGTGTGCACAAACACATGCACAGGTTTTCTCTCTCTTTTCCCTTTGTCTGCCACCTTGAGCTGTAGCTGCAGATCCGAGACAGGGCAGGGTGAGAACTCTATATTCTCTGCAATTACCCTGATGTGCAGTGAGACCCACCTCTAGGTACTAGGGCCTATCACTGATGGCAGCAAAATAAAAAGGTCGATGCTATACTTTTATAGCCCAGGAAAGATAGAAGCACCTCTACAGTAAAAAAAAAAACCCTTGCAATATATAGCATCAATGAGCATAAGATATATTGGTAGGCTTATTCTTTTAAGATGCAAGCGCAGGGGCTCTTGTGTATGTTTGCAAAGCAGGCTACTTAGCATAAAAACATTCTGTTCTGTTTGTGCAAGAAGAAATGGGCCATTCTTTACTTTTCTATGGCATTACGATTTCCAACCCTCATTGTCTATCACTTTCTGGGTAGTAAATTACTGCTTCTTTACCAAAGGTTCAGATCCACAGGCCTTAGCAGCTCCCTTTTAAACTTTCAACAGTGTATTTAGAATAAATCTTATAACAAAAGTTACACAGTGTAGTACCACGCAAGTAACAATGGCATTACTTCCACACAGCCAGAAGTTTTTAGGAAAAGGATTTTTTTAGAAGGATCCAAAATTCAGTCACAAAAGCGAGACGCAGCCAACAGTTCTCATAAGAAAAGAGGGGGATGCCTGGGGGATGACTGTTGAAGTCTCAGTTGCGGACAGAATAGGTAACAAGTACAGAGCTTCAGCAGCTAGGAAAAATGAGGCACCTCCCCGAAGAACTTAACAAGGTAATCTTGGTAAATTCCTCAGTGAAATTAAATTGCAGCTTCTACATATGAGGAATCCACGTCCAGTACCTCAATAGTGGCAAAATCTTGTGTTGATTTTTTCCAGCTTCAGCTGAAGTTAATCAGAAAGCACTCAGACTTGCATCCCAAGTCTCTTATCCTGCAGAAATGAGCTAGAATGCCAGAAAATCCAAGAAGGCAGCAAAATACAGTGTCTTTTCAGTCATACTAACAGGGCTATCCCTATCACTGGTTTAAACACAAAGAGAATCAGCTTGTATAATGGTTGCAGTTGTCTGTGCTAGAAAGGAACACAATGATCCCTGAGGTCACTCTCAACTCAGTATCATTTTATCTGTGCAAGCTTAAATTTACTTACTTCGAGTCTGTGACTCATATAAGCATGTTGCTATAGTTTTCAGGATGAACTGCAACAAGTTTGATTCTGCTTAATTAAAAGTAACCAGTAGATTTACATAGACTTGTACAGGAATAAATAGCCCTAAGTTACTAAACTGAACAGGCATTACAATACTTGCGAAAGATTAAAAAAAAAAAAAAAAAAAAAAAAAAAGTTAATTTTTCAAGGAAACAGCTAAAATAGCTATTACAATAGACTAACATTTACCAGTAGGCTTTGTTAAATAGAAAGCATTTCTTTGTTTACGTATGGATGCATCAATTTCCAGCAACTTTTCCAAAAGCGTTTAAGTAACTTGGGAACTTCAGATCATTACATGTTTTTGGAAAACTTCTTATTCTAAATGAGATTGCATAAAAATCTCTGAAAGTTTCAAGGGATGGACAGACAGATGTCCAAACTGGTTTCTTTTTTTCATTCTGTCTTGGTTTGAAAGAC
>VYZQ01017070.1:0-23267 GCA_013400655.1 Mystacornis crossleyi
CTGGGTGTTCCCACCTGCCCAAAGTATATCTTAATCCATGTGATTCTTTACTCCTAGGCGCGTGGCGGCGTGTGTCCGTGTGGCGTGGCATGGCAGTGGGGGACCCTCACCACCAAGAAGACCAGATGGATGGGAGCAACCAGACATCATTGGGACCCTCGGATGGGTGATATGCTTACCTAACCCCTGTCACCTCTCCCTGTCCCCCCATCGCCCAAGCACACTTCTTTCTCTACGTCTTTCTTTCTTTCTCTTTCCTTCTCTTTGCCTCTTTTACTATTAAATAAAATACATCGATTTTTTGGCACCAACATCTAATCTCGTTTTAATCTCATTTTTGGGAATATTTCGAACCTTCTCAAAGTTCCTTCTGGTTTATGCACAGAGACTTAGTTTTCTTTGCTCTTCTGGGTTTAAACTGGATCGTAACATAGGTAACCAGCTGTCTCTGCAGATTTGAGTTGTACACGCTACTTCTGAAACACATGCGCTGCACAGAAAACTAAAAACACGTGCACTAGCTCCACGTATCACATAGATCACAAAGGGTCAAGTTTGCCTTCAAATTACTGTGTTCTGCTTACAAAACACCTGGTATGCAATCTAATTTCCACACAGACAAGCCATCAGGACCGCTGTAATACTTCTCTTTATCTTAGAAAGGTCTCTATAGTCATTCTTCTCCCTCACACTCATGCTTGGCATATGCTGTCAGGAATAGATGCGGTTAAAGCAAGTAATTTTTGTTTTATCTTAGACAATAGGTTTTTAAGAATTCCTGAGAACCACAGGGTGGTATTGACAGAAGAGGCATGGGCAGAGGGCACATGTGCAGTTCTGAGGGCAGTGAAGAACAGCTGCAGGTTGGATAGCAGCTGGTAACCTGTACAACTGACTGCTGCCTGGATTGTTCTGCCTGCAGCTTCGGTGGCTTATTCAGAGCAGCAGTGAATGCCCCGTTGAAGAGGTGCTCCCCGTGGGGGAGGTGGGCATAAGTGGATGCTTGGGGCACAGGGTTTATCTCTCCCTGTTCCCTTGGTCACGTGTACCCAAAATCCTGTCCCCTATTGGTCACTTTGAATGTACCCCGCGGGAGTTCTGTACTTAGGGGGTCTTCACTGGATTCGAGGGGAGTTGTTCTAGAGCTGTTCTTGGGGGCAGTCGCTGTTGGAGTCCATGCCAGGCTCCGGCCATGTGCGGCAAGGGGGAATAAAATCTGGAAACATCTATCAAATATCGTCTCCTTGATTCTTCCACGGGCCAAGGTTGTCTCTCAGGGAAGGTTGCAGCCACCCCACTGCAACACCCCGTCTGGGTGTCAGGCTGGAAAACAGCAATATGACAGTGAATGCACAAATTGTCTGACTTGCTGAGGTCCAGTGTGGGGGGTCCCCCGCTGTGGGGCCACCCCCTCCCCCCGGGAAGATGGGACCCTGGGGAGGAGAAGCATGCCCTGGGCATGCAGGTTTCTCCCTGCTGCTGTCTGTTACCCAAGTCCTGTGTCCCTACTGGTGCTGAATGTTTCCCCCAGCCCTGTGATTCTAGCTTTACACTGGAGTTTTCCCATGAGTCTTGTCTTTGCTCTCAGCCTGGCAGCTGGCTGGGTTGGGGAAAAATAAACACCTCTGAAACCTATGCACCTATGCAAAAGACCATTCCTTATTCTTTCCCACTGGCACAACTGTCTTCAGGAAGGTTGCTTCAGACTGCAACAGTCCAGAACTTTTAGTCACAATCCTAAACACCACTCAGGGTCCCATTAGACTTAGTAGTTTTCAAAATTATTACTGTGAAAATAATTTTTTTGAGTTGACTGTGAAATTGACCAAAAAAAGAAACAAAAACCCAAACCAAAAAACACCAAAAAAACTTTGGGTTGATGAGAAACTGAAATACTGCCCTTTTCTCACACACAAATAATTTCTGTGTCAGGCCAAACAAAATGCTTTGGTTTGTTTGCAGAGCTATTTCCCTTCTTATTTTTTATTTGTCTATTTGCAATCAGATTCAGGTAGATTTGGTTTCACCCTATCATTTACAAATGCAAACAAGAATAATGCAGACTGGTCAGTCTTGCACAATCACTCTGTGGCAAGGAAATGCAGAGCAAAGCAAGTCCTTGGGCAAAGACCCAGCCTTGGGAGGATAGGACTTCTGATGTCTGAGGAGAAACCTTTGAACCACATTTCCAAAGCAGAGTTCACTGCTTGTAGGTCAGGATGACTCACACCCTTCAGGGCATATCCTGCACAATTCCCATGTGCTTTCATGGGTGCAGTCACAGCAGCAATCTGTTATCATTTATACAGTTGGAAGTTAGCATTCTGGAATTCCATCTAAAGCAACAAAACACATCTGAGCCCTATGGGTAAATACATTAAAATTAATGTAACTGAAATTGGCCAGAGTTCTATCCCTATGGAGGGAATACGCACTTCTTTCCCTCTAATCCTTCTAGCTCTGGTGCCAACACGAACTTACATTATAAAGGGAGTGAGAGAAGCCACTCTTAGGTAGGAGAGGGAGCCCGAAGATCATGTCCCAAGCAGAGCGACAGTCCCAGCAGGACCCTGATTTGGAGATTCACAAACAGTATGCTAACATAAATAGCAGTATTTGGGGAGGACTCCTGCATGCTTTGGCTGTGAGGATTTTATTTGGTTCTGGTTAGGGATGCTCAGCAGTGCTGAGGATGAAGTGAAGGAAGGGCAGGGTTCCTGATGAAACTGCAGCAGGGGCTGCTCTGTTGTTCTTGATAAGCAGCATGACAGCTGTGCCCACAACATCTGGTTTTCATTGAACCCAAGTGCGAGTTCCTTGCTGAGTCTCTTCCACCCCATATGTGGTGGTTTAATTGATGGAGCCTGAGAAGGTTTTAGGTCCAGTGTGGAATGCTGCCCTTCACTGTGATATGTGACTCCAGATACAGTAAGGGCTGGGCTGCTCAGAGTCATCTTTTAAAAACATTTCTTTTCAATATTGAATTTTGAGTCTATTGCCCTCTGTTGGCTCAAGTGCAGGGTAAAGCTCTTTTTTGAGGTGAAAGCTAACAAAAATCTCCTCCTGGCTGAGTAGTGAGGCTTGTGGGTTTTGGGAAATGCAGGATCAAGTCTGCTGTAGCCTTGTGCATGTGAGTGTGCATAATTCCTATGTCGCCAATAGCTCTGTTTAAGAATGCAGGCACATCTCTAACCGGGGAGGAAGGGGCTCTGGAAACTGCCTGTCTCGGCCACTGAGTACTGCACATAAGAAGAAAGTTTTAAGGAGTGACCAGAGGGGATAGTGGTTTGGAGAGCAGGGATAAAGAGGATGTTGCACACTCAGGAAACAGTACAAAAAGCAATAAACAAACCCCTCAGGGAGAACTGGGCAAATGGGAGATAAGTTAGCCTTAATGTCTTTCAGCTCTGGCATGCAACTGCCAGAAATGCTTTGGTAGAAAGTCTCTCAAGGATTTATTTTCAATTCCAAAGCAAAAGGAAGATGGCAACCCACACCATCAAAGCTCCTTCTGCACACAACACTGCCAGAAAAAACATGCCTTTCCACTTCCTCTCAGTTGGATCCTTCCTACCTAAGGCATGAGACTGACCCATCTGCTCAGACCAAAGAGCTACTGCCCAGTTATCCTGTGTCTGACAGCCACTGGCAGCAGAGCCTAGGGAACAGCCTAAATCCATTAGGTAGGAAATGTACCTTGGCTGGTTCTTAGCACTTACATACTGCTCCTGCACAGAGCCAGACAGAGCCAGGTATTTTCCTGAACTCTTAGAAGGCCCAGGCATGAAGTCCCCCAGTGTGGGAAAACCAGGGCACATGCTGGTTGATGTGACATGAGAGTGGTGATGCCAGGAGGGGACAGCCTTCCTGTGGAGTGTGAACATCCTGACAAATGAGAAACTCCACACTGAGAAAGAAGAGAGTGCAATGGGTAACAACAGAACTATAGAAAGAAGTCCTGTGGGCAGACAATGGATGACAGAGATCATTTAACCTTCTCAATCTGCATCTCTTTTTGCAGAGGCAGAGATGTAAAGATCCAGACTTTCAGATCTGGAGCTCTGTGGATCCCTCCCTGCTGCTGGCTTGGATGGCAAACATCAGACTGGCATTTCCTTGATCTGATACAGCAGAACATTTCACAGCAGTGGTGGTGAACATCCTTTCAGTTAGAACTAAACTGGAAAATATATTCTGTGAGCCACAGAGCAACATAAGAGTTTCTTTCAGATGTGTCTTTCTGCTTCTATCTGAAATAAGCCCCATAGCTCCTCTCACTTGCCATCTGTTGGGAAAGATCCACCCTGGACAAGAAACTGCCTGTGCTGCAGCCAGTCTGGAGCCGCTCTGGGTCAGCTTGGCCAGCAGTTCCTCTGTGCTGTCTGTCTGTCAAGTGTGCACAGAGGGACTGACCCCTCACTGCTGCCGAAGAGCTGAACTCCGCTTAACTCTCCCTCAGCACAGTCCCTATGACGGGTCTCTCCCTCATCTACCTGGCAACCAGAGCACACAAACCTCTAGAAATTTAATTAACTTCCAGGCTCTGTGCACATCTTTCAGTGGTGATTGCACTTGGCCAACATGTCATGTGGTTATTAAGAGGGAGGGAGAATAGTTCTGATAAATGCAGGCATAGGTAAGGCAAGATAAAACTAATTTCCTCAGTCAAAGTCAAAGCAAAACGAGCTGAAAGGAAAAAAGAAAAGTAGAATGTAGGGAACAAATATGACAAGTGACCTTGAAAGACCTCTGGCACCTTTAGCTCCTGAGAAGGAACAGTCTCGCAGAAGCCTATGAGAGTGTGTGTGTGTGCACACCAGGGAGATGAGGGGGAGTCAGGAGCTGTAAGCAGCATTTTTGTGGATCAGTAAAAGTGTCAGGAGTATAATATCCCTTGCATTTCAGATACATTTCAGGGTCTGTGACATTGCTGGCTTGATCAACCTTCATCCTTAATGTGTCTCTGAGTTGCATGGAGTTTCTCAATATCAGGAACTCGCCAGTTAAATCCTGTGCATACCTTGGAACATAAAATTTTCCATTTCTGAAAAACTAAGTGATAAATATCAAGGGGAAAGAAAACTAGATTACACTTAACTCCTGGACAGCATAAACACACAGGAAGATGGATTACAGAGACTGTAAACACACCTCTTCGTGTGAACTACTGCTCTTACACAGAGGAGTGGCTCAAAATTTGCAGAAACCACCTCCGTTCAGAACTGAAGTAGAAATCTACATGATCAAGACAGGAAATTGTTTGCTTTGCATTGATACTTTCTAGATAAACTCTCAGACCAGAACAATTCAAAAGCCAAATGTATGTGTGTTGTCCTTTGGAACCAAAAAATGATCAAGACATGAAAGGCTTGAGATGGTTAAATGGTTCCTCCAGAGGCTGGGGATTAACAGTCTAGGAAAGTAGCAGAGGAGAGAAATTAAACAAAACAAAACAAAACAAAACAAAACAAAAAACCCCAATACAACAACAACAAAAAAACCCCACTCTTAAGTGACCTGACAAGGGAAACTTAAATCTTATTTTTAGGAGGTTAGGTTGTACTAAAGCTTGAAAAATTAAATCCAAAGCTGTCTCCAGAGGACTATATCTCACTGAGAAAGCTTCAAGAAAGTTTATCATGTATCCAACACCTAGACATTGGACCTCAGGGACCACTAGGATAATATTTCCTCTGGATTAGCAAGAAAACTAGCAAGTGACATTTGTATGAGACTAACTTTTAGTTTAAGGGGTTTTCTTATAAAATGATAAATGAAGAATGAGCATACTGGGAAGGAAAGTTCTTGCAGTTTGTAAATCTAATACATCCCCACTATTTGTTTAAAAATGTACTATTATCTCCTAAATTAGTTTTATTTGGTGACATCAGTAATTTGATGTTTTTATGTCTGTCATCCTCCCAGTGAGGATCATTGTGTTGTTTATGAGCAATATTTTTAATCTCATAATCCCCTTTATGAGAAATGCTTTTAATTTCAGAGACCACGAACACTGGCACCAAGACAACATGTATAAAAAAAACTCAAGAGTGAAACTATAGGAAACACAGGATGGATCTGGCACAATTACAGTGCTTTCCTTCTTCTGGGATTCTTCACGACTAGCCCAGGATATGTTGGAATGCTACTAATTAACTCACCTTACTATGCCTTGCCATGACAACTGATATGCCCCTGGGTTCCAGGGGAATCTTATGAAACATATGAGATGCTCAGCTGGGTGAACGGAGGACAATTTTAATATGCTAACTTTGAAATCTGAAATCCAGTAGCAAATTGAGTTTTGCACAAAATAAAACTCAGACATCTTCACAAATGCCACTGTTGGAGTTTTGTAGCGCAAAGCACTTTTTATTTATGTATTTCACTCTTTTTGTGTCTATATAAAATACACTGGTGGAGGAACAGACCATGGGTCCCCACAGCAAAATGCCACCAATCTGTGGATGGGTTACAGTAATGTAGCATTACCCTGTTCTGCCCACAAAGAAAATCAGTTACAATTGTGTTTTCCAGTTCCATAGAAAATCCTCAGTTACACACCTATATGCTTCTCTGTGCCTGCACAGATGCACGTGTAGGAGGTAGAATGAAGAAAAAGCATACAGAGAAAAATTAAATGGGGTAAGTGAAATAAGGGGAATTGCTTAAACAGCTTACAGATGGTAGCTAAATTGGTTGAAAGCCGAAGGATTGTTTTCTCAACACACGGCTCAATAGCACTGTAAAACTTCCATTATTGTAACCCAGAAGCTCCTGAGAACCAGTAATTTCAAGAGCTGAACTCCTGGGCTCTTGTATTTTCTCTTACCCATGGGGCAGCCAGACCAGTCCCTGTTTCTCCCTTCCCCCAGTGCTTTGCAGGCTCCTGGAAAGCACAGCTGGGAGGGTGAAGGAATATTCTTCACCCCATTCTCTTCCACCTCTCCGTTGCCACCCCATACACCTTGTTTTGAACACCATCACCATCCTCCTCTGACAGTCTCTTCCAGGTGCCCCAAATGCTCTCCTGCCTTTCCTTCACCAAGCAGGGCGAAGGGGCAAGTGCACTAAATCAAACACAAGTTCAGCCTCTGCTTCGTTCCTTCCACGATGTAAATAAAACAAATTAGCATCAGGGCAGACCCTGTGAAAGGATTTACTGTACGCTCACCCACATTCTCTTTCTTAGATTTAAACTTCTTGATATAAAGACTGGTAATAATGGGGAAGCATCAACTCATAAATCCTAAGGTAAGTCATTCCATGTGTTAAGTGCTATCCCACTAAAATTTTATGCTTTATTCAAGTCTGAATTCATCTAGCTTGAATTCCTCTCCTTGTACTTCCACTCTGCTCTGCTCCTTATGTGCTTCGGCTAAAATTAGGTGGAAACAAATACAAAAATACTGCTGTCTTTAAAAGCAGAAGGGTTTTTCCTGATATGAAGAACAATGATGATGTTGTCCACGATAGTTTAAAAACTTAACAAAAACATTTTGGCTGTCAAGTGTTGTGCAAAATCTTAACTTTTAAAGAAAATAGCTACTGTCTGAGGTATTTAGAATAAATATTGAAAAATTGGTATTTCCCTCTTGAATCCATTTGAAATGAGTTAAGTCAAATGTCACGAGAGCAACAACACTTCAGCTGAGGTACTCATTCCTTGTTCTCCCTTTGCTTTTTTTGGACAAAAACTGAAAACAAGGCAATTATTGTTGTGCAAAGTAGAAACAATTTGATGATCACATGCAGAATCTTTTTCTTTTGAAGGGGAGGAATTCCTGATTTATGATGAAATATAGACTTGTTCAAGTGTAAAAGAGACCCCTCCTTGAAAACACTTTAGCTAGTGCTTAACTTTATTACTGTGGCAAAATTAAGCATGTGCTTGAGTGGTTGCAGAGTCAGAACCATAAAATGTCACAGCCTTTATAGCTATGAGTCTGCTTTCTGCCTGCTTCATCTAATAAACATTAAAGAGGTGAAATTCTGTCCCCACTGGGGTCAGTGGTAAACTTTTATTGATTTCAGCAGAACCAGGATTTTACACAAGAAATCGCCATCATTGTCATTAGGGGCCACAAGATGACATGAAGAGAGAGAGGCCATCTGCTCATTCTCGTAGGGACACTTCTATATTTAATCTTTTTGGGCTGTTTGCCAGAAAATGAGGAGAAATGGAATATGCAAACCCTAGTGCAGCACAAATACCAAACATACACATCAAGAACATACTGACAGGTAAGTGTGGCACTTGGAGATGTGGTTTAGTGGTGGCTTTGGCAGTATTAGGCTTATTCTAGGACTCAATCTTAAAAGTCTTTCCAACCTACATGATTCTAAGATGCTGTGAAAATATACAACACCCTCTTTTTTTCAGCAAAATTCCCTCTTAAAGGATTGGCCTCAAGTTGGGCACTGGAAGTCCATGTAGCTAGTTACTTTACTACAACTCCAGCTCCAGAAGGAGCTACAAGGCCAGCAAAGAAGAGCAATTCCATGCAAGGCAGCAGTTCTGATTTCAATAGGGCAAAGGAGAAAACAGCACACTCTGCTCTACAGTGAATAGTTAAAAGAAAGCTCGTTGAAGAGGTCTCCTTCTTTTCACATCTTTAGATACTTCTTTTTACATCTGAAACAAGGAAAACCTACAGGTAATTTTCTTCCCTGGGTTGAATGAGTTGCAAATTGATGCATTTACCTTGCTCAGTGTTGGATTAAATATATTACATAATACAAATCAAGCTATTAGTGGAGAATCTTGTTTTCATTTTTGTGAAGTCTCATGTTCAAGAATAACAAAAGCACCCAGAATTTGCCAGCATGATCATGTGTCACTCTGAAAATGCCCTTCTCTTGTGCAGACATCCCTGTTACTGCTGATGAAAAAGACACTCAAGAATCACCTTGATCTGTGCTCCAAGATTAATTCCATCCAGAAGAGTTAAGCCAGACTTTCCCTTTGCATATCAGATTTTGCTTTGCCTCGTCTCACTTCCTTCTCCCAGTATACACTTTTAAGCCTAGGGTTTATTACTGCCATTCCTCAATCACTTACTATGTCACAGCACATCAGAACAACATCATCTCCATCTCCCACTGAGCTGCATAGTCTAATCACCTAACATGTTTCCCTGGAAGTCATCCTTTCAGAGTGGTCTACTTTATTTTAACTAATAAAGAGTCTTAAGGTGTTGCAGTGGGGTTGGCCTGCAGCCTTGCCTGGGAGACAGCTTTGCCCGTAGAAAGAATCAGAGGACGATATTCTTTGTAGATATTCAGAGATGTTCTTTATTTTCTCACAGCCTCGTGGCTGGGCTTAGCACAGACTGTTCCAAGAGCTCCCTCGAATCATCTGAACACCCACCTAAGTACAGCATTACCAGGGTGGGGTTACATTTGAAATTACCAATGAGAAACAGCATTTAGGTACAATAGCATCAGATAGCCTGGAAGCCCTGTGTAACCTGACCCTGCTCCCACACCCAAGGTCCATCCCCCCAGGGGGTAACCTCCACATTAAGGAGTTTTAGGCACAGTTCATTTTAGCGGGTCTACAAAAATATCCCATATTCACGATTTCCCCCTACAAAACCACTGAATTCTTTTTTTCCAGAGAGCAAGATGCAATCTTTGATGGATAGATTACAAATCTCCAGGTTGCTTTGGTTTCTCAACTCCGCAAGACACAAGAGATGAGTCTATTACATTTTAACAATTTTATTTGCTACAGAAAAACAGTGTTGGTTATTTTGTTTGACTTTTTTTTCACGGTTCTATAAAAGAAACCAGTCCCAATGCATTTTCAACATGCAGTCATGTCATACACCAAAGGCTCATTGAAGACAATGGAAACATCTTTTTTCACTTAAAAATCACTGCTAGTATCAGTACTTTTCAGTCATAAGAAAACAAAGAGGAAGAAATAAAATCAGGTTTACCATGAGGCAATTTGGTGGGTATTGCTCCAATGTCACTGAGTGTATTCTGTTCATCTGGTTAATAACATCTGTCTGCACCTTGACCAAAAAATATAAATCTGGGGTTTTTTGCATAAAAATGTTGCTAATTATTTCATCTGTGCTTATTCTACCATATACTTATATATACATACATACATATACCGTACGAGAACACTCCACAGTTCTGTCTTTCCTTGTTTTTCACCCACCTGCTTCACTCCTCCTGCCCAACTTCTCTTCATGCAGCTTCCTCCACCATTCTCTTCCTATTCTGATTTTCTCTGCAACTCCCATGCTCTTTCACACCCTTCCTCTGTCACTACAAAAAATCTCTTCTTCAACATGACTCCAGAACAGTATTTCCTACAACTGTTTTAAGAAAAAACCCAAACTACTCCAAAATCACCCAAACAAAAGAAAAAAGTAGAAACACAAAAATCTGGTACACTCCAACTTCTGCTTCCAACTTGATCACCCTTCTGCCTCAAATACCTCAAAAATCCTCTCTTTCCTTCTCCTCGCATATACATCGACCATGCAAGCGAGGGGATCTCCAGAGTCTCATCCCATAAACATCATCACACTATAAGGAAAGGGATGTAAGGAAGTTGTGCAAAACAACATCAGAAGTTCAGGGCAAGGCTGTAGAACAAAACCTCAGGCAGCATGTGTTCTACAATTTCATTTTAAAAGAATCTACCACACAATACATGGGTTTTGGTGTTTATGCCATGTGGTTTTCTAGACCCAGCATCAACTGGTTGTCACTGACTGACAGAATTATCTGATCTTGGCAGTGCTGGTGGCTCAATCCCTACAGAGCTGAGGTATTTCATTGGACTCTGAGAGACTGAGACAGGCTCTGCTGTCCCTTCAGGTCCTGACAAACAGCCAATTTTAGCCCAAACATCATGGCACATTTAACTGGAATAAATGTTTCTTTACTCATATTTTTCAGGTCTCACATTCTTTTGTATCATTCTCATCTTGTAATCTTTGACCTACTTTCCATAGGTGTCTAAAACTATTCTCCATTCCCAGGCATATGTGATCAGATAAAAAAGATAAATTCATAGTGAAATAAATGGAGATTGTCAGGTACTTAGTGCTCAGTAAATATCAGACTATTTATATGGCTTCAGAATTTAATGTTTGGCTTATGCTTATCTGGAGAGCTGCTGAAATCACTGGAGAATTATCATTCTGATGAGGTAGCTGTATTTTTTTCCTTTATGACAGTATTACTGTGATAAAAATAGAATAAGCATAGTAACAAAGGTGGTGTGTTCTAGCAATGTTTTGTAAATTCATTGCACTAAGGTAGCACTTCATTTTTCTCAGGGTACTTTCTTTTTTCCATTTTCTGTTAAAACAAAGGCAGGGCACTGTGTGGATACCACAAAATATTTTATTCTGCTTGGTTACAGATGATGAAAGTACAAAAATTCTTAATGTTTAATAGGATCAGTAGACATTAAGTATTTATGCTTAAAATTCTGCCACAATAAAAGCAAAAGCTTTGTCGTCTATTATTTATTTCTGTATTACCCCTATGACTCTGGGTAGACAGAATATTCAGTTGTATGTTATGGGGCAGTAAAGAGCACTCCAGAAAACTACAGCCCATTAAGATCCTTTTTGATACCTCCTGGATATGATGCTGTTTGCTTGTTCTTTAGAGAGGTTTGGAAACAAGATAAAGGGACAGAGGATTCAGGTGCTGGCTGTACAGTGTAACTTTTCCAACATGATTTTGGATTTGCAGCCATTTTGCCTGACCCTGGAGCTACAGGAGTATCATCCCCATGCTCTCTGTGTCAGTGGCTGAGTAGTAGTGTTGCTGACTGAAAAGAAAGATTATGTTTCAAAACAAAGGCTGCCTTAAGGCTGGACTGAGCCAAGAGCTGCTGCTGAGGACCAGTGACCAGCTCAGATGACTATAATGGGGCAGGACACCACAACAGCCCTTCCTCAATCCTCCCCTAAATACTGCACACAGAATCTGGAGCATCTCTTATGAGGGGAGACTGCGGGAGCTGGGACAGTTTAGTCTGGAGAAGAGAGGGGATCTCATCAATTTGTACAAATGTCTCAAAGGCAGGTGCCAAGACGATGATGTCAGACTGCTTTCAGTGGTGCCCAGTGACAGGATGAGGAGCAATGGCCATGAACTGAAACACAAGAAGTTCCACCTCAGCATGAGGAAGTTCTTTGCACTGAGGGTGATGGAGGAAGCTGTTCAGGAAGGTCGTGGAGTGTGTCTCTCTAGAGACATTCCAAACCCACCTGGATGCATCCCTGTGTCACCTGCTCTGGGTGACCCTGCCTTGGCAGAGGGGTTGGCCAGGATCATCTCCAGAGGTCCCTTCCAACCCCAGCTATGCTGTGATCCTGTGAACATGAACTGCCCTCACTCCTGCTGCTCGCAGTGTCCTGAAGTACCTCTCACCAAAACCAACATCCTGATTAATTGAAAGCCCATTTCATGAATTGTCAGGAGATGGCAGTGATGTACATCGATTTCAAAATAATAAGCATTAAATAAATACAGAAGACTAAGTAAAGGGTACCACCCTACCTGCCTTCACTGTAGCTTGAGTTTGGGTCAGTTCTTACTCTCGGCCAAGTCTCTACCAGCTTGAACCATCATATTGGTTCAACCAGCTTGATCATATTGACGCCCAGAAACGCAGCGTCTCAAGTTTAGAAACTTAACTGTTGCGTACATATTTAGAGGGAAAACCCAGCTTCTTCCGTTCATCTCCTGATCCCTTGGAAGCAAACCCGGCAGGGCAGGGCCTCCCCCGCACCTGCAGGGGGCGCTAGAGGGGAGGGAAAGGTGGGGGAGGGGCAGCGAGAGCGGCGCGCGTGCGCGGGGTCTGGCGGCGCGTGCTCAGAGAGCGCGTGCGGGGCGAGGCGGGGCGGGGCGGGGCTCGCGCTCTCCCTGGTAACGAGCACCGCGGGCAGTGCCGCGCCCTGCCCGGGCCGCCCCCTCATCCCCTCAGCGCCCCTCAGCGCCCCTCACCGCCGCCATGCAGAGCGAGGACGCCCGGTACCTCAAGAGGTAACCGGAGAGGATGGGCACGAGGCGCGGCAGTTCGTGCTGAGGATGAACGGGGTGGGGGGATCGTGGCGGTTGAGGCGCGGCAGCTTGTGTGGAGGGATGGAATGTGTCAGGTTGTGGGGTGGGAGACACAGGTGTTGCGGGGTGTTGCAGAGGGGTGGATGGACGGTTATGGTTCGGGGAATATAGGGGAGCTGAGGGTGTGGTGGGGGGGTGAGTGGGCAGTGGTGGGTTGGGGGATAAGAAGGGGCTGTGGAGCGGGGTTGGAGTGTGGGGCTGAGGTGTCGCTGGTTGTAGTGAGAACTGGCTTGGGGATGGATAGGAGATTATAGCTGGGAAGGTGACAACGGAGAGTGTTTTGAGAGGGGAGATGATGAGGTGGGTGGAAAAGTGGCTGGTTTGGAAGCTGACTGGAGGTTGTGGTGTGGTGGGTAAGATGGGTGAGGGATTTGGGAATGGGAAATAGATTTGTTTAGGCGGTCCCCCCTCAGCCTGCACCAGTCTGTTGGGTTGAAGACTTGGATGAGGACTGGGAGGGTTGAGTGAAGGTTACAAAGGCAGGGTAGGCAGAAAGATGGGTTGGGTGCTGCTGGGGGGAAGGTGGTAGTTTGGAGGGGTGCTCTGGTCTGGGGNTGGGTGGGAAGTGGTGGGTTGGGGGACAAGAAGGGGCTGTGGAGAGGGGCTGGAGTGTGGGGCTGAGGTGTCGCTGGTTGTAGTGAGAACTGGCTTGGGGATGGATAGGAGATTATAGCTGGGAAGGTGACAGCGGAGAGTGTTTTGAGAGGGGAGATGATGAGGTGGGTGGAAAAGTGGCTGGTTTGGAAGCTGACTGGAGGTTGTGGTGTGGTGGGTAAGATGGGTGAGGGATTTGGGAATGGGAAATAGATTTGTTTAGGCGGTCCCCCCTCAGCCTGCACCAGTCTGTTGGGTTGAAGACTTGGATGAGGACTGGGAGGGTTGAGTGAAGGTTACAAAGGCAGGGTAGGCAGAAAGATGGGTTGGGTGCTGCTGGGGGGAAGGTGGTAGTTTGGAGGGGTGCTCTGGTCTGGGGATGCTTGTGGTGGCATTTTATGGTGTGTTAGGGATGAGGCACTGAAGTGACAGCAAGTTGAGAGGAGAACAGATGCTATTAGGAGATGAGTAAGGAGGATCGTTGTGTATTAGGTGTTGGGATGGAGCAGGTGGCTGATTTGGGGATCAGGGATGGGATAAGAGACAGTAAGACCAGGTTCAGGGAGCAGCTGGAAGACACGGACTGATTCAGAGGAGAGTTTAAGAGTATGTTATGGCAGATTGGGCGGGCCAAGTGACCTGAATGGAAGAGGTTAACTGTGGTGTGTAAAGTGTATGGTCTGGGTTTGATGTTACAGATGTGATGAATGAATAGTGCCTTTTATCTGTCTATTTGGCAGTGAGACCAGTGTCAGCCTAAAGAATAGGGCCTGAGTTGGCAACTGTAGGATCTCTGTCAGTTGTTTCAGACGAAAAGTGACTCAATCGCAAAAGATGCCAGCTCACCTAGGCATCTGTTCAGATGTGACGTGTGAGCAATGTCACTTGTACCTATCATGGAGGTGATTTTATTCATCAAGTCTTGAATCCTAAGGACTTCCTGGTCTTCTCTTGTTTTTTACTTCCTTTCTAGTTACTAGTATTTGCAGAATTTCCTGTTTAGACTGTCTAGGTTTTGCTTTTTCTCCCCTTATATGCCACATATTAAGACCCATAGTTGGAAATGGTGCAGGGAAAAAAACCCTCCTGATAATCTTTGAACATTAGTTCTGTCATAACAGTGCTATGATGGGTAAAAATCAAATGGCCACCCTTAATTAAATCAATAGCTGTATCTTTAGAGTAGTGTCTGTTTTTAACCTTGCATGTTCAGTTTGTGCCATCTTATGTGATTTTGGAGGAATCTTTGCTTTGTAGTCATACCTGCAACAAATGTAGTTTTCTCTCTTTTTTGGGAGCACAACCTCAAAACTACCTCCTGTGCTGTTTAATGTGACCAGGCTGGTGTGCAAATCTGGTACTCCTCTGCTCCCTGTTTCCCTCTGTCATCCTCCATGAGCACTCCCCCTTCCCACCAAGTCTGACTTGCTGGGTTTTGTTATTGGATTTTCAGCCTTACCCAGGTGCACCCCACTTTTCATTTGGATAGTTTGCTTTTGCTTTTTCCATCTAAAGGAATTAGTTAATAAAGAATATTAACACTCCAGCTTTGGTTATGTGAGCTCAGCTTGTCCAGCTTTTGTCTGTAGAAAAGGCTTTCCTCTTTTAAACCTTGAACTGAACTGCGTTCTTGTTGACAAAGCAAGCAGTGAAGTGAAAGGACAGGCTGATGTGCATGAGAGCTCCCCAGTGCATTGCTGCTTCTGCTTGTTATAATGTTTGTAGTTTTAAATGTTTTATGAAGTGATTTACAGACTCAAGATGTGTAGAAAATCAGTAAAAAAGATGTTTGTAGATTTGGGGGAGAGGAGGGGTTTTTTCTGTAAATAGAGATTTACCTTATGATGCTGTCAATCTGAATGCAGTGTTTTCCAAACAAAAGCAACTTCAGTGGCTGTGGAGTACATTTTAGTGTAGGTCCTCAAGTATTTCACAAGGTAGGATTTTCAGAGAGGGAACTTGGCTGTGTATTGATTTGTGACTTCATTAGCTCAGAAATAGCTCAGGCAGAGAGGGTGTTTGTCAGTGTGAGAGGGCAGAAAATCTCTGCAGCTCTAAGCTGTTCAGTTTACCCATCTGTCCCTCTTAAGGAAAAAATTAAATATGGGTAGTTCTAAAACAGTTTAAGCAGTCTTAAGTTAAGACTCTCCTGTTTGCTAAGCTTATCAGTGGTTTACTGTTGCCAAAAGAAGGAGGTTTCACTCCTTCTTTTCCCTGATGGTAAATAGGAAGTGTTGTTCCTCTTCTATAGAAAACTTTAGTTCTGTTACACATGGAAAAGCTTCCTCTCTCCAAAACATTGAGAGATTTCTGTCGGATTGCTGGAATTGACTGTGATGGGGATTGACGAGCCCTCATGTTGAACTCCAAGCTGACTGCCAGGAGCAGGGAAACATGGGAAGATCTAGTCCTTTTGGCAGTGATGAGCTGTTAGTTCAGCTTTATTCTTGTAAAACTTTACCAAACCCCTGTTGTCTACCCATCCTTTTCTTTATATCTGTAAATATTACTTAGCTGTCACTAACCAGAACTTTGACTGTCAGGAACACCAGTGTTTGCAGTTGGCATCTCCTGATAGATCTTATTATGGGAGAAATATATTTGGAGTGAGAGCTGTCTTCTTTTGAAATAGATTTACCATAAGCCTTCTGTCCTGCAAGACTGGACCTAGTGAGAACAGAGAACATACTGTAATGAAACATCTGTGTCAAGGTACTGTTAAAGGGGAACAAACCCAAGTCTCTTCAAAAAATCTCAAGTCATAAATGGAGTTTTGCTATAATCTCATGGAAAATGTTACTCTCTAGCAGGGAGATATATTTGTTTGCTCTGTAGCTTTATGTCCTTGCAAGGCTGGTAGTTGAACTGGAGTCTTCATTTCCCAGAGCAGATTTCTCTGTGGTTTTTTTGGGTGTATCTCAGGACAGAGGTACTTTTTGCAGTTGTATTCTGCAGAAGAGTAGCTGGGTAGATGGAGACACGTTTCAAATGTTTTTTGCTGCGAGTGGTTATACCACAGGCTGCATCTGGATTTGCTGGCATTTCCAGCTGTATGAGGTTGAAGTTGTTTTATCCTGATCTAATTGACCCAGTGCCACATCTACCTGCTATCTCCTGGCTGCTGATATGACTACTGGTGAAGCCACTTGTAATTCTCCTTATGGACAAAAGGAGAATTTGTCTAAAAAACCTGAATGTCCAGCAAAAAATGCACCCCACATCCCAAAAGCCAAATCCACATTTTGGAGGTGTTTTTAATTTGCAGTGTTTTAGCAGCCTGGTTTATGGTATGACTGTACGTATTTGACTGGCAGTACCAAGTGGAAAAGGGACAAGTGTTATTTTCACCAATAAATAAAAAATGTGTCACTGTATTCTCTGGATGTGGTTCTGCCACTGCTTGAAAACAGAAATGAGGTGTATCTTCATGCATCTGAGCCTTTTCTCAGGACCCTTGTGGACGCAGAATTGTTGGCACAAAGGAGGGGAGAGCAGGACAGGCCCTTTTGGCATTGACATGCCCCAGAGCGCTTCCCTGGAGAATACTTTTCCCAAGTATCTGTAGCTCTAGAAAAGCAGGTAGACATGAGTGATATCTTTTGATGGCAGCTGTTGATTTTTGTAATCCCTCAAGCCTGGCAGCAGGCAAAATCAGGTGAAGAACAGTAGCAAAGAGGTTTGTGCTTCAAGAGAGAGTAGTTAAATTGAAATACAAATTATTTGTAATTCAGTCTTGTAGAATTTTAACTACTAAAAGTTAGCCAAGAGAGTGACAAAAAATTCCGTTTTTAAATGACTCCACTAAGTGAAGGCCATTAGACAAAGATTTGTCAATACTGACAAGGTTTTGTGGAATCAAATGGGAAATTCACCTGCTTGGTGAAATGCATCTTTTTGCTCGTTGTGGCAGTGTGGAACAGGATAACTTTGATTTCTTTCCTTACCTGATTTCTGTGACTACGACTTGACCAGTGGCTTGGATGTTTCTGTACTACAGGTAATAGTTAAGAATATGCCACTAGCACCAGGGTTTGGTACAGCCGTGTGGGATGGAATATGATATGGAAGGAGAGCAGTACTTGTGTTTAGGGTCTGAGTAGTACAGGAGGCAGGTAATTGATTTCTGCTCTGGTGTGTTTTCTGAGCTTTTCATTTAATCTTTTTTTTCTTTTCTCTTTATGACAGGAAGGTAAAAGGAGGTAACATTGATGTGCATCCATCTGAGAAAGCCCTCATTGTCCATTATGAAGTGGAAGCAACAATTCTGGGAGAGCTGGGAGACCCCATGCTGGGAGAACGCAAGGAATGTCAGAAAATGTAAGGTCATAGAAAGATCTGATAGTTTATTTGGATCTTCATAGTCGTAGATTCAATAACTCAAAGTATCACTTGCCTCTAAGAAATTGTAGGTTATAATCTTTATACAGCTTAGTGCTGGGCTAGCAGAGGGTTTCAAAGCCAGGAAATAACACATGCTTAGGAAAGTTAACATCTGAAGCACATGTTGTAAATTGCTTTTCAGCCATGTCCTTTAAGGTGTTTTGTAAAGAAAAGTGATTACTCCTGTTTTACGTGATGGGTACTTGAGGCAGAGAAAAGTAAAGTGATTGTTTCCTGTGCAAATGGTAGTTCATGTTGGAGCAAGAAATATCGTTGCAAGAACCTCCTGACAGCCTTATGCTCCAGCTGTTGGCTCTCCTGTTGTTTTCATCTGCCCCTGCCCAAACAGTGAATTCAATACAATATCTACATTTTACTTTTGCCTGGTAATTTCTTTCAAGACCATTAAAATATTCCCCACTGGAAAAGCCCAGAGAATTATCAAAACTTCAGTTTTCAAGCTCAAGGTTGGACCTATTCTAGAGGGAGTTTTATCTCTATACTGATTTCTTTTTGAAAATTTGAGCTGAAGTGGCTGCCTGTGTGAGTGCATATAAGAAGAATAATTGAGGGGAAAAAAAGAAGAGAATCCTTAAATTGTCTCAAATTTCTGACTATATCAGAAGCATTCTTCTGTCATCAGATGTAAGCAAAACTTGCATCTGCAAGGTGGTGGAATTCTTTTTTGTTCCACCCTGTTGTTAAATGCCCACTGAGATTTCCTACTGCTCATTGCTTGTGGACCTGGCTGCAGATCTGCCAGAGCTGTGGGAAACTCCTGGCACTGAAAAAGAACCTTCCTGTGCAGGCAACACCTGGAACTGTTTCTCATTTGGGACTTTTTTGTGTGCAGTACTCCTTTGTGGTCCTGTGCATTTTTTATGGGGTATATTGCAAACATCAGTTACTGTCTTTTGTATCTAAGATGGTTTTAAGGGATCTGTTCCTACAGCTGCATTTAATGTTGCTGCTTGTCAGCTCATGGACAGTTACGCTCCATCAAATCTGTTTGACAGTTGCTTGCCATTTGGGGTTCAGAGACACCACTTTGACATGAAAGGCACAGGCACTGGGTGTATCAGGATCATTCTGCTTCAAGAAATTCATAACTGTGTAAACATAATCAAAGGACTGAATTAAAAACTGAGAAGAGACTTGTCCGTATTGCAGAATTCGGCTGAAGAGTCTTAATACAAATACAGACATTGGTTCCCTGGCTCGAAAGGTTGTTGAAGAATGCAAGCTCATTCACCCCTCCAAGCTTGGAGAAGTAGAACAGCTGCTGTACTACCTGCAGAACCGCAGAGATGCCTCAGCAGGAAAAGGTAAAAAATACAGGCACAAAGTAGCTTGGGGCGGGGGTCCCTCAGCCTTGAACAACTACTGTGTGAGGTGTTTCTAACTGAGATCCCAATGTGCCTGATGAGCTCTCTGGGGATAGTGACAGTAGGGGAGATGTATGGTTTAATCACCCTTGGAAAATACGATCTTGGAGTGAGATTGGAGGAAATTACCTTTCTAACTACCAAATTTATTTTCTTATTCTGGTTAAACTTAGTATTGATGCTTCTTACTGGCTGCCTTGTGCTTTAGCAGGACTTGAGAGGTACAGATTCTGCTATTTGGTGCAGCCTCTTCATTTTGAATCTGCACTTGCAGTGACATCAAAAGTCTGTATGAGGAGCTTCCTAGAAAGATGCCATCTCCTCTTGCAAGGGTGAATAGTGTGCCTAGGCTGAATTTGGGCTGTATGTAAAGCTGGAGAGTTTCAGAGCCTGACAAGCTTTGGTACAGCGTAGCAGACAGTTTGGGCTATTTCTCTCTCATTTTGTCATCTTAAGTTCCTGGCCTCTTGGGGGTCTTATTTATGTCTTAAGTTTACCTTAAACTTTCTGCTGAGGGGACAGTTTAATATTTAATGTTAAATCCTTCATTACCTTGTGGTTAGCAAGGTTTCTTGCAACCATGAAATGGTAGGCTTTGTTCTTGAGCTGGATTCCTAATGAGACAAGTTTAAAACAAAGATTTATGTTATATATGTGGCTTGACTGTAAGCACTTTGCATGTTTTGCCCTCTTTCACTCTGCATTTCTGTGTCTTGGTGTGTCACAGGGCACAAGCAGAATCAAAGCTGCTGAGGTATCTCACTGTGGAAGGGAGTGTTGTCACTCTGGGCTTGCTCTAAGGTTTATTACCCTCTGTCTCGCCAGCTGATGGGGCTATAACTGATCATTCAGACTGAGTTGTCAAAATGCAGCTGAGGGTTTGCTTTACTCCCTAGGGACTGTTCATCTTCAGAAACCTGTATTAGTCTGGCACGTCAGCTGGTCAAAAGGACTTTGACCTTGATTTAACTAGAATGTTTATTATGAGAACAGTGGATATGTGTTTGGTCTGTGAATGTCTGTGACTTAATTGCACCCATGTCTTTTTATAGAAAAGAAAGAGAAAACCAGCAAGCCAAAAGATCCACCCCCATTTGAAGGAACAGAGGTAAATATTGGTGTTAAAAGAGAAATGCAAACCCTGTTTACTACTTCAGTAAGCAGACATAAAAGGGAGGAGGGGAGAGGAAATGCTGAATTCTTTTGGTTTTCTGCTTCTTGTTTTTTAAACAAAGAACTTTGGAAATATTGCACAATGGAAAAAATTATCTCCATAAAGGGTAAAATATTTGACTTGCATACTTGCCCCTCCAAGTATAGCAACACAGCAGGACAGCCAGTGAGGTCTGGAACATCAGGCAGGACACAGAGTCGTGTCTGAACATCCTTTGTTTTTAGGAATTATATCTACTCAGATTTCCTGGTGTTCATCGGCAATGATTCTGCATGTGTTGGAGTTTTTTAACTTGTATTTTATTTTTGCCCAAGATGTGTACTCAGAAGCTGAGTGCCCTTTTGTCTCACAGCTGAATGACATTGTGATTGCTGGTGTTGAATTGCCATCTCTCTGTGAAACCCGTGCTTCTGACTGCTTTCAGATTGATGAAGTTGCCAATATCAATGACATGGATGAGTACATTGAGTTACTGTACGAGGACATTGCTGATAAGGTGCGTGGCTCTGCCCTCATCCTGCAGCTGGCCAGGAATCCCGATAATTTGGAAGAGCTGCTTATAAATGGTAATTTTAAAACCCAATGGTAATTTCTCTTGATGTGCTGTTAATTTGTGTCCAGGGAAGAGTAGTTCACCTTTTATTTGGGCTTTTCTTTCGTTTGCTAGACTCTATTTCTCTGTATATAATAAGGTGGCCATCAAAGCCCAGTTGGATCTCCCTACAAATGGATGCTGCTCAGACTGGTCTTAGATGGGTCTAATACTGATCTTCCTGGCCTCTACAGGCTTCAGCTTTTTTTTCTGATCCTAGTTATTTTGATGCTAAATTAACTTCAGCTGCCATTACTGCTGGAGATGAGCATGTATTGTTGTTTTCTGTAGATCAGGAAACTTGTCTTGAAAAGGAGATTTGAAAGCTGACATAACTTGATTTTGTAATTTTCTTTCCTTGCCCCTTTTGTCTCTTTTGCTGAGCCCTTATACCCTCACATTTCTTGAATAAATGGTGACTTCAGTATATACCCATCTTGCAATATCACCAAGGGAGATGGAATGGGATGGGAATGAACCCATGATGAGCCATGAAATAATGGCTTGTCCCTGTGAGTTGTTGAAAATATTTTAGTGCTTCGTGTTCCCAGTTGCTGCTTTTTACATTCTGATCAAGTCACATGGTGTACATGAAGAGAGACTAGATAGGGGAAGGTGAGTGGAAAAGTGAGATGAAATAAGACAATGAGAAATATAAACCAAATGATTGAATAATATGAAGTTCATTGGGGGGAAAAATAAATAGAAAGGTGGATAAGAAATACTGTCTGTCAAGGTAGAATTTAAAGGAGAGTTGAAAATGAAAATTGTCATGTTTTAGACAAGGGAATGTAGTATGGAACACAGAGCTGGCAGAGGCCACAAGGTCTGAAGGTTAGTGGTAGTTTTAAGATGACTTCAGTTGTGGTTGCAGTTTCCTTCCATGTAGTCCCCTCTTAAGGTTTGTGACAGGTTTATCACCCAGGGTACTCTCTAGTTCAGTACAGTCTCTAAACAGAACTTGTGAGCAGTGTTGCCTGTTAAAGTGAAATACCTGGGAAAGTCTTCCACTAGAAAACTGATAGATGTAGAATAAGGTGTATTCAAATTCTGAGGCTCACAAGATCAAAAGGAGGGACACAAAATGCTGATGCTTCTCTTAATCTTGTTTTACTTCAGAAACTGCCCTGGGTGCATTGGCTAGAGTGCTGAGGGAAGACTGGAAACAAAGCATTGAACTGGCTACCAATATAATTTACATTTTCTTCTGCTTTTCAAGGTGAGTGCAGAGTCCCTGGGTTTAGGGACATAAAGAATGTAGCTCTGCTTGGAAGCTTTTCATTTGTTTTCTGCACTGCACTACAGAACTTCACTGAAACAGGAAAAACAGACAGAAACACACTTGTGCCTCAATTTTATCACTTAGAACAGAAAGAACCCTCATGGTGAGGCAGTGTCTGAGAGAGCTGGGAAGAAACTAGGAAAGATTCTGACTCATAGCTTTGTGTCAGAAATAAAAGGTGGCTGAGGTGGCTGACCTGTAATTTCCATCAGCACTCCTAGAGGGAAGAAACAATGTTCAAAACTGAAGTGAATGCTTGCTCTTATTTAGATATGCTAGTGTTTCAGCATACCCTACCTAGAAACAATTCAAGCAGAATTTGCATTTACCTTGTTTTTAGGTCTCTGTTGTATTTCTGGTGAGGAGAGCGTGCTCTGAAGCACTTGCAGTATGCAAGGCAGGGCTGAGGGAAAACCTTTTCCATTATGCATGGAAAATTGGAATGTATTTTTATTTTGACCTGGAACAACAAACTGTTCCTTGTCTTTCTACAAGTTGAGAAAATATTAATGTTTTACAGGGATTGTTCTTGTTTTGAACTACTTTTCCAATAGGGAAGTGCTATAATGGGGCACACAGTAAATACCTTTTTTAATATTTCATTTGATGCAGTGTTGGGTCATTGCCAGCATAGATGTCAAAATAGGTATGGAATTGTTGGCATTCATTCCTCACAAGTATGATTTCTTCAATGCAGTTTCTCTCAATTTCATGGAATAATCACACATTACAAAATTGGAGCTCTATGTATGA